>JAYDZE010348706.1:0-17762 GCA_034509125.1 Monilaria moniliformis
TTCATCTTCCTATCGGTGAGGCGACCGTGACACTAGAGGATGTAGAGGTGTTGTGGGGCCTTAGAGTAGATGGCTTCCCTGTGACGGGGGTGGATTTAGTATTGACTACAGAAGGTTGGATGCAGCTCTGTGAGCGTCTGTTAGGGTTTAGACCTCGCGAGACGGAATTGAAGAAAGCCGATATTTATGTATCGGAGCTGACTGGTAGGATGAGTGAACCTCTTTAGGATGATCTAGATGACGAGGTTTACCTCCAGCGGGCACGCATGTATGTGCTCGTTTTATTGGGTGGTCTGATTTTTCCGGATGGGACGGGCTGGAATGTCCCCCTTATATACTTGACATTGTTGGAGGACGTTGATGTTGCATCATAGTACAGTTGGGGCAGCGCAGCACTTGCTTTATTATATCATAACCTTTGTGGAGCATCGTGCACCGAAAGGAAAGATATCGGGGGGCCCTTGTACTTCTGCAGCTCTGGGCTTGGGAACGAATTCCAAATGTGCGACCTGAGTTCCCATATCCTCATATGCATGACGACTTTACTCCCGCCGCGGCCAAGTAAGTCAAATTACATGTTGTTTACAGTTTACACATTCTTACCTGAATTATTTTGATTTTGTATTATTTTATGTATATGTTAGGTGGGCTGGTTCTATACGTGCATCTTGTGCTCCTCAGCATTGCACCGAGCACTGTTGGGAGCAATTGGCACGCCTGCAGCCGGGACAGGTACATTTAAGTCTTTTGTTTTAAAAATATTAACTTAGAATGTCAATTTCATTTAACTGACTAAAAATTATTTTTTAGTTCATATGGCAGCCTTACACAGATTTCAAATTGCCATATCAGTGCACGGCCAGCCAGGCTTGTTGGCGGTCAACCACGTCCATGCTATGCTGGCATATCGTAGAGCCACACGAGCCGCAAAGAGTATTGCGGAAATTTAGCCTGCCCCAGCATATCCCTACACATGTGGATACAGGATTCACGACCAGCCATATAAACGTATCTCGTCATGGGAAGGGAGGAAGGGATTGGATGTAGTACCATGCTCAGTTCGTAGCGAACTAGGATATGAGGCACCAGCTGGTGCAGGATGCGGTGGAAAACCATTCTGGGATGATGGTTCAGCAGTATATGCGCTGGTACAGGACGATCACTGTAACTTACATCGCTCAGCCAGGCATACACGCGCGGGAAGGTTTTCAAAGCTGGAGACTCTCAGTCGTATCGCTCACAAATTGAGAGTATCTGAGTGTTCACATCCGGACATTGGCGATGTCCGGATGATGGCTGAGGATACTCTGAGGAGATTAGGCCATGATCTCCATATCGACTATCCTGCTTCGCAGCGCACGCAAGTCGATGTTTCAGCACCGTTTAGGGAGAGAAGTCAGCGTACTGGAAGCAGAGGTGTACGAACCGGTGGGCATGGTATGACACGTGATTGGATGTCACAGCAGACACAACCCAGCACCATGCCCCAGTTCGTGGACCAATCATCTAGCGTCCAGCCCTACCACCAGTGGAGTCCTTGGCCACAGGAGCAGCCTATTGAGGATCATTTTCAGACCCATCGAGGAAGTGTCGATTCTTACTTTACTGGTGTTCACTTCCAGCCTGCTGAGGAGGATGTGTTGAGGTTGTATACTAGAGCATGCTTTATGAGCTGCTTATGTATTAATAACTCTAAAAACTATCATTCTCTGCCACTTGTTAAGTAATATTATTGATCTTGAGCAGCGCGGTGTTAAAGGAGGATTTGTGGCCGGCGCTGCTCTCATCGGAAGAAAATGAGAGGAGGAGAAAGAATTGATGAGAGAGAGAGAGAGAGAGTTCGCCGCTTGAGAGAGAATGAGAGGAAAACTGAACATAAAATGTATTAGTATGGGCTTAGGGTTTATTCAAAAGTCCAATTATTAAATCAACAAGTAGTGAGGGATTACTAGCTGATTAAATCTGCCGGTAAAAATAATTCTAGATTACTGGCGGATAGCGTCTGCCGGTAATACTGGCGGACACAAATCCGCCACTAAATGTAATTTTGTTATTTATTTAATTTCCAAAATTAATGTTACCGACGATAATGTTCGCAGGTATTACCGGCGGACTCTATCCGCGGGTAAAAACAACTTTTTTACTCATTTAATTTTAGCGGCGAATTTTGTCCGCCGGTAATACCGACGGCCACATATCTAGCTGTAAATCCGACGGTAATTTTGGCGCGTGTACATTGCGCTAAAATCCGTCGGAGATCCGCCGGTATATGTACTAACGAATAGTCCGACGGTAGTCCGCTGGTAAATAGCGATGGACGTTTTCCCGCCAGTAAAACACGTATTTTTGTAGTGTCAATTGTTTTTTTTTTTTCCATCTTCACCCAAAGTTGAGAGAACATTAATTACAAAGTATACCAAGAAAAATGAGGTCTATCTTTGTTGCTTGGTATCAATGTTAGTCATCTTTCTTTCAATCTCAGGCACAGTTAGGAAGGATCCAGGCACTCAAACAAGAATCAACCACATATGCTCAAAAACTAGTTATTACAATCTCTGTCAAGCTATTCTCAACAAAAATTTATACACTCCCGATGCAGATTTCAAAGTGCTAACCTAGCTCAGACATTGATATATACCTCTGACACCCTAATATTCATAAAAAATGTGGAGAGAAACCAGACGAATGAAAGTCGACGAGAGCTTTTTGCTGATTGTGATAAAGGGTATGGATTTCTGCTGACTCAATTTGAAGACGCCTCTTTGGCCTTCACAAAGGGAGATTACAAGTCAATGTTGTCTGATATAGGTGAGACACTAAGAGACGTGTCACTCAATGTGAGACTGCGTCAGGCAACAAGACTTAAAACATGTTTCAGGCTTATGCAATCAATTTAATGTATGTAGAAGATGGTTAGAGCCAAGCTTGAGTTTTGTTGAACACTTTGAATGATATTGGAAGGCAGTTAAATGATAGTGATAGTAAGTAGTAATACTAAAGTTTTAAATAAAGTGGTAAAGCACACAAAGTTTTTTTTTAGTAGTTTGGAGTAAATTCAAGCTTCTACGTCCACTGTTGCCTAATTTAACAGGACGAGAATCACTCCAACTTTCGTGTTTCACTTGCTTATAATAGCAAGATCTCCGTCCAGCAATCGCGCACACACCTTATGAATATGAACCTAGGGTTTCAGACATAGACCTCTTTCTTCGACGAGTAATTCTGCTTTCATCTTACAACATATGGTAACTTACTTGAAACCTCACACTACTACTACGATAAAGGTAGATTGATTGTAGGATCTGAGTTTTCACCTGGAATGAAGCTTTAAAATGAATAACAATGTAAGACTAGGCTCACTCGATTTTAGCAAAGATAGAAAGTTTTGCTTAGACTGATCTAAAAAAAAATAAAATTTGTATGATCTCTCATGTACAACGCTTAAGAAATTATGGCGTTTCGAGAGTGCTTAAATGAACATGAAGAATTAGAGATCTTTAGAAGGTTAATGGATTTCCACACCTAAAGTTATTTGCTGCGGGAACACTTTAGTTATTATATACTTCTTCTGTCTCATTTTTAATAGGTCTCTCAAGGTCAGAAAACTAGTGATTTATAATAAAGCATGAGAGAGAAAACTTTTATTAGAGGTGTATTTGTCAAAAAAGTAGGAGAGAGAAAAATTAATATAAAGTAATAAAATAGACGAGAGAGAGAAAACAAATGTGCCGCAATATTGTGTAAAAAACATTTATGTTGGAGTGTTTGTTATGTATTGAATTTCTAGTAAGTAGCGACTTATTGAAATGAAAAGTCCAGATATAGTAAGATGCCTATTGATATGGGTCGAAGAAAGTATAATAAACTAATTATAACATTTACACAAGTATATTTGTTGTTAATCACTCACTTTAGTAACTTTTATTCATTAAAACAACAATTTTTATTAAGAACGACAATCAGTTTTGCAACTATCGCTTTTAATCACAAAATGTGTCACTTTTTATTTGGAACACATTGTAATTTATTTATAGCATAAAAATAATTATATTTATTAATAACAATAGCCATTTTTAACACAATCACTTTCAATTATAAAAACAAGTACTTTTATCAAAACAATTTTTATATACAAAAGCAATAATTTTTTCTTAATGCTTATGGTGAGGAAAAGTTCACACAAATTTTTTATTAAAAAATTATACACCACAATCACTTGAGTAATTGAAATGAAGAATAATTCCATGCCATCTAATTTCTATAAAATTTAACATTTAACTACGAGAAAAGAGATCGAAGCCAGAAGTAGCTCACTTTACATGTACAAAACCAAATTTCTATAACATAAACTAGTACCGTATTTGCAAAAAAGAAAATAGTCTAGTCTGACAAAGATTTTGGATATTTTGTTGAGAAAGATATGGAAGTTTAGAATTTAAATTGGTATGGTAATCCTGAAAAATATTAATTATGTGTTTGATCGGTGAAGACCAAACGTCCTTCAGAAATTATATACAATATCTGGCATTTGCAGTCGTAAGCCGTAGCCGTAGCCGTAGCCGTAGCCGTAGGCACAAGTCAAAAAGTTTTAAGAATTCTGCACCCACATGATAAAAAGTGCTAACTTCTCAATTCAGCCACTATATTTTATTAAAAAAACTCGTCACATTTTTATTATTTATTTTTAACTGAATGCAGTAAATTTCGCTGCTGATTTGGTAACAGATATGTGACATATAGTCACTATATTTATCACCATAAACCCCAGCCAATAAGATAAAAGAAAGGAAAAGAAAAAAAAAAGGTTATAAATCGCGAGAAGCTGATTAATATAACAGGTGGCGGGATTTTCGTACAAATTCTGGTTCCCTCCAATATTAGCGGCGATCCGTTTAGGGGCGATCCGTTTGTACCGCACTCTCTCTCTACTCTCTCTCGCACTAAACAAACCCTCTGTCATCATCACAACTTTCTTTCCTAAGTTTCGCCCACGCCCATCCAATCTGTGTCTACATTTAACCGCCTTGATCTCAGGTTGCTTCTATTTACTTTTCACGTTTCCTTTTCTTATGTATATCTTTTATTTTGATTAGGCCTGTAATGGACGCAAGCTCGTTTCCCGTGGGTTCCTTTTTTCTGCCTTTTGTCCACACCACTGACATCACATGCAGCGGTGCCGGTCGAGTCTTCGAATTATCTATTCAGTAACCTTTTTGTGATTTTTGTGGATGATTTGTTTGGCGCAGTTTCGAGCGTTTGTCGACGTCGATTTGCCGGATTACGTTGGAATTTCTGTCTGCGGGTTTGTTGAGATTTTTGCGTCTGTATTTAGTGATATTTTGGAATAGATTCAGGCGTTAGTGCAATGGAGAAGAAGAGGAAAAAGTATCCGATTGGAGCAGAGCATTACACATTATTTGAGGAGGTAGGGACGGGAGTCAGCGCTTCCGTTCACCGCGCGCTGTGCAATTCGCTCAACGAGGTTGTCGCCATCAAAATTCTCGACTTTGAGCGTACTAATTGCGATCTGGTAATCTTTCTGCTTGATTGTTTTATGAATATCTTCACGTCGATAGAGTGCGAATTGTCTCTGGTTCTGTGACTTTTCAATTTCCTATGATTCTTGTTTTAGTTTTTATTTGGGGATTTGACTATGTGGCCTAATTCTTCTTTTTTCTTTTTTGATTGAGTCGCATAGGGAGCCTAGCTCATAACCTTTGAATCTACGTTAAACATCTCTTTTGATGATCGTTGTACATATATTTATATTTGGTTTTGATACATTTCGACTACATTTGAAAGAGTGAGTTAGTCTATCACTGGTTCAGTAAGAGAGTCTTGATGCTCTTCTTTGCTCTATTCCTGGATATTGCTATATTAGTAATAGTTGATTGCACGGATTTGATTGATATGACAATAAAATTGGACGGAATTGATGTTACTATTTGGTGCAAACTTTCTTCAGTATCATCCCGACATCCTGTTAAATTAAGCTGAGGTCCTGCAGTTATCAACTGTATAATTAGATTTGATTTCTAATATACCTTTCATATCTATTGAACCTAGAAGCTACTAAGAGTGCATATATGTGGTTTGAGCTTGCGTTTCTGTTTCTCAGTTGCTCTTGGTTTGATTCCCTAATTTCCTTTTCATGATAGCTTGATCAGCTTAATTTTCTGATTCATTTGTTGCATTTTACACCCAGAATAACGTTTCACGTGAAGCACAAACAATGGTCCTTGTTGACCATCCCAATGTCTTAAAATCGCACTGCTCCTTTGTCAGCGATCACAATTTGTGGGTTGTAATGCCCTATATGGCTGGAGGCTCTTGCCTGCACATCTTAAAGGCTGTACATCCTGATGGTTTTGAGGAGGTTGTCATTGCAACAATCTTACGAGAGGTGTTGAAAGGCCTGGACTATCTTCATCAACATGGCCATATTCATCGGGATGTCAAAGTGAGTAGAAACTGTTAGGCAACTGGGTCATGTCCAATAACTGTGTAATTCAATCTCCTCATGCCAATGCAAACAGGTTTCTAAAAAAACAAGGCTGTATCTTTGCCATTCTATTTATATGCCATACCGTAAATATCTACTTGTCAAGCTTTTGAAAACTTATTATTATATTATATCCTTCACATGTGTTACAATCACAAAATGGAGATGTCAAAATCGTCTCCCCGAATGCTCTACACAGATACGAGTGATAAAGTTCTGTGCGTCTCTTTAGTAATGAGCAAAAAGTAAGAAACGAAAAAAGTTGCACAAAGTAATTATCTGTCGAAGTAACCAAGTCCTACCGAAAATCAATGAAAATTTTCAATTGAGAGTAAACCATACCACCATCATTACTAATATCCTCAATCTTTCCCCTTCATGTTTCTGTTCCTTAATCTTAAATTTAACAGAAGAATGGTCAGCGTTCTTCAGGACTGCCAATAGTCATTTGAAATTCTTGTTATTTCAATTCTCAACATAATGAGATTGCCAGTAATCCTCATCTTCTTTAATCTAAATTTGGGCTTGACTTTGTTTGTGTGTTTCTTTCAGGCTGGCAATGTTCTTATCGATTCACGTGGTGGAATCAAACTGGGAGATTTTGGTGTTTCTGCTTACTTGTTTGATGCAGGTGACAGACAACGCATGAGGAATACTTTTGTGGGTACTCCATGCTGGTATGCTTTAAAATTAGTGTAGTTTATTCATGGCATTGTCTCTTAGAATTTTAAGTTCTTTATGTTGACAAGTTAATCTACTATCCAACGGTTTGTGGAAAAGGCTGCAAAGTGTACAATGTATACATAATACTATACCCGTGTATGCAAGTGCAAATTGTCTAATATTATTTGGCATGTAGTGTTCTCATAATTTTTCCAAATTCCTTTTGGCTTCTCTATGATGACAGTTGTTTGTGCTTTGTAGGATGGCACCAGAGGTTATGGAGCAATTGCATGGTTATGACTTCAAGTCTGTTCATATTTTTCCAAGATTCCTGTTTCTGTTTAATCTGGATTTACATTCAATTTCTTATATATTGGATTAACAATTTCTGCAGAGCTGATATTTGGTCTTTTGGCATAACTGCTTTGGAGCTTGCGCACGGTCATGCCCCTTTCTCAAAATATCCTCCAATGAAGGTTTTGCTAAGATATAGTGACTTTCTCACATCCCCTCTTGTATGGACACTTGGACAGTTAAATCAAATGTCATAATGTTATTATATAATGTAGGTTTTGCTCATGACATTGCAAAATGCACCACCCGGTCTTGATTATGAGCGAGACAAAAAGTTTTCTAAGGTTTGCTTGCTCATGCATGTAAAGCCCAATAAGAAATTACTTGTCAAATTGAGATGCTATTAATAAACATCTTTTGTGTGTCTGCTAGTCCTTTAAGCAGATGATTGCTAGCTGTTTGGTGAAAGATCCTATAAAAAGGCCTTCTGCAAAGAAGTTGTTAAAGCATTCCTTTTTCAAGCAAGCTAGATCTAATGATTATATTTCTAGAACTCTGCTGGATGGTCTCCCAGAACTTGGCGATCGCCTTCAGGCATTGAAGGTTTGTTGATACAAGCATGTCCTAGCTGAAGTGTCTTCTTTGTTTTAGGTTATGTTCTAATTAAAGTGTATGCATTGGCTTTAGAGAAAGGAGGAAGATATGCTTGCACAAAAGAAAATGCCAGATGGACAAAAGGAGGAAATATCCCAGGTTTGATTTATATCACAGGAGAAACACATGTTAAGATGAATTGTGCTTCTATTAGCTGATTTTGAAACTAAAACCATATATAAAATGTGCTTGCAAAATTAAATTTACTATGGACTGACACATAATAAGAGCAAGCAGTGTTGTTGTGCCTGATTCACTGTAATTAATATTTCATTAGATCATTATGCTGTCAACAAATGAAATGTTGACCCGTATAATGAATGTCTCATTTTTTCAGGCTTACCTTGGTTGAGTTCTGACTCATAGTTTTTTACTATTTCCATCACACTTCACTTTAAAACTTCATTTTAGTTCCAGATGGATATTTTTTTCACTAGGTATTCTATCTAAATATTTGCAAATCTCCAGGGTCCATGCATTCTTACTTTTGGATATTCAGGGCCTTCAAATTGACAGAGCCACAACCTCTTACTTTCTCCCGTTTCAGATACTCCTTCCTTCCCGAATGACTATCCTATTTGGAATAAAACTTTTCCCTAACAAGTGTCCTAGTTCAGAATTGTATAAAAAGATAATGTCAAATTTTCCATTTTAGTCTTGTCCTCAGTTAAAATTCTTTAGTTGTTTGCTTTCCGTGCAATAATTAAGGGTATAAAGAGTTAATATTCCCAATTTCTTGGTATGCGATTTTTACATCAGGGGGCACTTATTCGGGGATGGAGGGAGTATTACATTAGATTTGTGAACTCTAGGTTGTAAGGAGTATGTAATATGGAATATGAAATGAAATTTCAGATGTTGAAGAGACCGATTATAATATATACTTCACTTACTTGCCTAGATAAAGGTACGGTCTAAGAGGTCCTTAAATAGGACCTTGCATCCTAGTAATATGTTTACAATGGGAATCCTTTCATCTGCTTGGTCTGAGAGCTTTTAAGTTGCTTATGTATCATATGCAGCCAGTATGATCACGACCGAAATGCTATGATCATAGTCAGGAATAGGTAACAAGTTTTGTGTTTATGAACAGAATGAATATAAACGTGGGATTAGTGGCTGGAACTTCAACCTTGACGATATGAAGGCTCAAGCTTCACTGGTCTCAATGCTTCCTGATTCTCATTTGATTGATTTATTTACTGTGGGACCTTCATGTGAAGTATCTAATACCTTCTTGGCTGCTTACAGATACAGGATGATGATGTTATTCCTGAGAAAGATGAAGAAATGCAAGCTAAACACTATCAATACCAGCCATCCTTGTACAAAAGTTCAAAAGTACTTCAACACCAGCTGTCCTTTGCTAGTCAACATTCTGATGCTGCAGATTCTGTAAGCTTGTAATGTTTTCTCCTAGGATGTAACTTTTGGTTCATTTTTAACATCTGATTTCTTCACAGGATGACAACACCCCTGCTTCTCTCTCATCAGTGGACTCTACAACTTACATGTACTTATCATGACTTGACAATTGCTTTAGCTCTTGTAACATCACAAATGTTTTGTATTATGTTCTGTATAACTGTTTGGTTCTGCTTGTATGCTTTCGCTGATGCATTTATTTAATATTATAATCCTGCCCCATTTTGTCAATAAACATTGCAAATTTACCTACTGTCTCCTCTGGTTGACAATCCTAATCATGCAGTTTTATTTCTCACTTTCACACTTTTAAACAAAAAAATTGTACTGTTGCAACTTGTTCACTTTTCAAGTCAAAAAAGAAAAAGGAGACTGGTTCACTTTTGTTTATTAGTTAATATACTGCCTATTATTCATGATCTTTGGTTCTATGCCCTGACTAAGTTTGATAATATCCTTAGAGCTAAATGTGAAAAATCCGATGATGATGGTTGTGCTCCTGGCTCAACTCCGGAGCGGCCAGCAATGAATGCTTCTCCTGGCAATGAGAATCACACAGAAAGCAACTTAGCAGAAAAGCTTGCCTCAGATGTCAACAGAAAATCATTAGATGGGGCCGCAGCACGTACTAATCAAAGGTATATCTCTATACTTACTAAAATACTTATCCTATCTCTCTCTGTATTGTGTTTATCTCTTCTCAGTTCTTCATGATAAATGGAATTCCTTATGCTGCTTTGAATGAGTAGTATTTCGACCGCCGGCCATCATTACTAATGGGCATCTAATAAATTACAGAGGGTTATTATACTTCACATCCAGTTATATTTGTATAAAAGTTAGACTGTCATCTACACAAAGTTTCTCCAAAGTTGTGATATTTCCCACTCGCTCTGGCTAAAATACTTTTATCCCCTTACAATACACCTTCCTCTTCTTGCATATTGATCCCAACCAAAGAGAATAGTCATCTCTGGCCTTTTCCATTCTTTTTTTTAGATAAAAGGCTTCTTCTGTTCTAGGACAATGTCAGATAGTAATGTTACTTCACTTTCAGGGTGCCTGTCGAGAATGAGAACATTTCTGCTTATGAGAAAACGGCTGGAAGTCCAGTCTCGTAGAGAAATTCAGATATATCAGTCTCTTGTGATAATCACAGGCCTTTTCCTTATCTCATACCAATTTAGCTGCTTATACCACTCACTGTCTCCTTAAAACCTTTTTAATAAAGGTAGAAGCTCCTACCGTCCAGTAAGGAAGATATAAATGGATAGAAGCACTTCTTTTTTTCACTTTGTCTAAGGTGTAATGTTGAAAAAAGCGAGTTGATAGTTTTCTTTTCAAGAGAAATGTAGACGTACTGCAATGACAATATTGTTTGTCATAGATTAAATTTTCAGTAGCAAAAGTCCTGTAAATATTGCTTCAACATAAGTTCGAGTGCAATATTACCTACTTCAAAAAGGGATTCGTAATAACTCGGGAGAAGAAAATGTAATTTTCTTAAGTTTGCAGCCCAAAATAATTGAGTAGCAGGGAAAAAACAATATGTGTGACCAGTGTTGTTAGGAGCGCGGGGGGCACCGGGGCGATTAGGCAAAATTCCGGGGCACGTGCCCCACGAATCGGGGCGTGCCATGTGCAAAACAAACTGAACAAAGAAGAAGAAGAAAGAATTTGCTTGACCGGAAAAAAAAATAAAGAAGAAGAAGAATGAAGAAGAAGGAAGAATTAATTGAGAAGAAGAGAAATAAATGAAGAAGGAAGAAACTGAGAATTAATTTCTTGGAATAGGAGAAGGGCTGCTGGTTTGAAGAGTTTTTGAAAAAAAAAAGAATCTGAAAAGTTTAAAAGGTTTTTTAAAAAAAGAATGTGAAAAGTCTTTAGTGTTTTTTGAAAAAGGGATTTGAAAATAGAAGGAAAATGTAAGGTTTTTTTTTTTAAAAAAAAACTGCTGCGCCCCAAGCAGGCCCCAACAAAGCCCCCAGCAGCGCACCGTCCGCCCCTGCTGCCCCAGCGCGCCCCCTGAATATGGTGCGCCCCAGCCACCTTGGGGCGACTGCAGCCGAGCCCCGGGCTTCCTCATGAAGAGCCTTACCATCCCTGAGCTCCATCTTGCCCCACTTACTCCTTAAAGCCTCATACATTCCTCAACTCACCCTCATTATTGATGGTCCATCAAAGTGTGAATAGTTTGGCAGTCCATAGAGCCTTGCCTAGTCATCCGCCACTCGCTATTCCTTACTCCTAAGAGGCCATCTCTTCTTACGGCCCATCTTGCTACCATTTCCCCATCCCTTGTAGAATCATCAATGCACCTCTCGATCCAATCCCCCTACTTGACTGCTGATCTACCTTGTGCTCACTTTTCATTGTATTTATCATGTTTAGCTCCCTACTCTAGAAAGTCTCTTCTACCATAAATCCACCCCATGTTTAGGTTTCTGAGAAACACTGAGCTTTTACATTTTATAGATCTCTTGTACTTAATGTCACAGTAAAAAAAATTATTAGAAGTATTATAATTTATGTCACAATAAAAGTTACTTTTCCTAGAGAGGAACACCTTATATTGCTGATTAGTTTTCGTTATGATTTAAAACTGTGATGAGTTCAACATTTAGTTTAGGCACACACTTATTTTAGCAACTGGTTGGGGGGGGGGGTAGGGGAGGAGGAGGAATAATATCTTTAGATTAATAACACCTTGGACCTTTCTAGTATTATAGAATAGCATGGCATGGCATGAGGCTTGAGTTAGTTTCTTGGAATTTTTCAAGTATAAAATGTTGAGAATATAGGGGGGTTGTGGATCAAAATTTACTCTTTTGTTTCCTGCTGCTGATCATCTCTACATGATCAAACAATAAAATGGTACATCCCAAGATTTCTTTTATACTATTCAAGTATTCATATCAAGAGCTGCATAGTCACCAATCCACCACTTCCTTGTAACTCAATGTCTTTCTGAATTGTTATCTTTCATTATATCACTCTGCCCGACTTTTTTTTCATAGAGATCATATGCATATTTGTTAATATATACTCATCTAGAATGTAAATGTTCAGAAATTATATTTGTTCCTCTTTTTTGGGTTCTTCTTATACCAGTTTTTTAGCGGTTCATGCTCAATCAATGTAACTTTTTTCTTTCCAATAATCCGTGTTTCTTAGCAACAAAGTCCAAAATCAATGTCAGAACTTGTCACGGGGGGCACACACCAATCTGCAACCTTCAGAAGCACAACATGAGACAATATCCAAAGGTTCAAAAGCAGCAGGTAATCCATTTGCAAACAGAACTTTTTCTTCCAATTGTTGTGCTGTGTTCTTAAGTGTCCTGTAACTTTTTTATGAATTTTCTAATGCAGTTAATGGAGATGAAATGGATGAGAAAGCTAAAAATCCAGTTATTCAGCAAAAAGGGCGATTTAAAGTTACATCAGAAAGTGTTGATACGGATAAGGTTTTTATCCAGATATCATTTTTATCTAATCGTCTTAACATTTCTTTCAATTTGATTTTTTCCTTCATATAGATGGTTGCAGCCCCTTTACTACAGAAAAGTCACAGCATGCAGGTTTGTTTTGAAACTTGACACATAATTTATCCTGATCACATGCTTAACTTTTCCTTGACATTGACTAAAGCAGTGTTAGTTTGTCTGATGATTCTATGAGACTTGTTTAAAAAATAATCATGCATTGTGATTTGCTATTTGCTTAATTTAATTTTTCTTACTGAATTATGGATGTATGATATGTATATATAAAACATATAATAAATAAAAAATAAAAAGTACTTTTGACGTATCATATCTTGGTTTTTTGAATATCGATGTATTTACGTCCCCGTACCACATCACATACGTATTCATATATGTTCCCATGCTTCTTATGTTTCATGGAGAGCCCTAAAGAGCATATTGTCTATATTCTACTGATACCTGAAGTGGTCATGTGTATGTATATATTTAGGGTTAATTGTCAATTAAATCACCACGTTGACCCAATTTGCTCATATATTACCACTTTTCAGTATTAGTGCAAACCCACACCAGACTTCTTGTTTGGTATTTCCTCCGTCCACCAAAAGTGGATCACTTTGGTTGTCACAGGTTTTAATAAATGTTTGAAAGATAGTGTTTCGAGTGCAGAAAGGGATCCACCATGTGATAGGAGAAATGGCTCGAAAAGGAAAGTAATACACTTTTGGTGGACGGCCATAGAAGGAAAGGTGATACACTTTTGGTGGACAGAGGGAGTGGCAATTAAGAGCACTCCCAAATTCTCCGGCCACCATTTGTTTCAAAGTGGCCTTTCCACGTGTAATTGATTTCCAACTAAGATATAGATGGCGTCTTGCATGAGATTAAAAAGTTGCCATTTTGAATGTTAGAAACTCCCAAATTCAGCAAATCCAAATTACAGCCACCAGGTTATAAACCAGAACTCCCAAAAGATTCAAAGAAATAAGTGGAAGAATCAAGACCCAAGAACGGAACTGAAAAATAAAATGTGAGTATTGTAGCAGCAGTGTCTACAACGCACCGCTCCTGCACATTGGAACTGAACTCAGCAGAAATCTAATTAAGGTTGCTACGCAGACCGGAAGTGCCGTCGTAGACCACCACTTGACTGGGCCAAGATAACGCTGGGCATAACCTAAGCCTCAAAGGCGATCTTGGGGCACCACTGCCCCAAATGTATGACCTTTCTCTGACCCTGTAATCCCATTTCACTCAGATCCAGTGATTCCCTGATGACCAGAGCCAGCGGGCCCAGCATATCTACCAATTGAGCTATTCTGCTGAGAAAGCCTGGCCTAAAAGTGAGGAGGAGAAGGTTATTGTTGCCACTTTTTTGCAGTTCTTGATTACACAAAGAGAGAGTAGCGAATGGAGTTTGAATTAGATGTCCTTATTTAACCCATATACCTTTGAAAGTGGTGTTGCAATTGCAAATCGGGTCTAAAGTGGTGATTTTATTGGCAACTAACTTGTGTATGTATGTATATGCTTGGAGTACGGACCAGTTCAGCATGACCTTTGCATGGTTACCTCTATAACTCCGATGTGTATATCAACCAAAGAAATTGTTTACCATGGATGAGAGTATTCCCGTACATTGCTACTATCAGAATGACTTAGATTAGTATTTTGCATATTTTAGGTGATTGCACAGCTTCCAGCAATTTCTTCGCCATGGCCTTCTGAAGCTAGTCCGTCAAACCACCCTTATAGTCATGCCCTTTTCGCCCACCTTCAGAATGTTCTACTTACAAATACTCTTCAAAGGGTAAAGGCTCTACTTGAAAAATATATTTATTACTTTTCAGAGTTTTCGATTCAGGTCTGGTCTCTTTTGCCCTTTTCCCTAACAGGATAATATACTTAGTGCAATGAAGCAAATCGCAGTTGGTGATTTTCCAGGTATCAGCCATTACTGCAATATAGATGCACACCAATGTAGTAATGTAAAATTCTTATCACTCGATGTGTCTATGCATATTTGCAGATGCAGGGGCCATGCCGATGAACATACAATTGGCAGAGAAATCCATGGTATGAAAACGTAGTGGCACGAAGCAAACTTAAATTTGATTGATCTAGTTACCCGTTTACTTGGTTGGATTTAATCAAGTGATGTATGGTGCCCTTGAATTTGTCGGTCCATATTGGATACTAAAAATATTTGTTGTATGAATTTTTAAATTTGCTTTTGTAGCTGGAGGCTGCTCATGAAAGAGAGAAAGACTTGATTCGTGAGATAACCGAGTTGCAGTGGAGGTATTATTTGCTCATCCATGATCTATGTACTTAATGAACTTACACTAGTTTGTAACGGAACTTCGCTCACTTCTGTAGGCTCGTACGTTGTCAAGAAGAGATCCAGAAACATAAAACAGAGAATCACGGGTGAAACACTTAGTTACAGTCTGATGGTATGGTATATATAGCTTTCCTAACATATAAAAGGACCACAGATGCACTTGATGAACTTTTTATTACACAAGTTTGTATCATTTATTTCAATTTGTGATGGAAGGCTTCTTCTAGTTTAGCTACGTTCAGGTTTCTTCCTTTACCTTGCTTATTTTTATTTAGCAGGCTCGAAAATCTGAAACTGTAAAGTTTAGCTAAACATTCTGATACCAATCGTTATTTTCTTGTTGGCATATTAAACAAAAGAACTTCTAAAAAATATCGCATCCTAAACTGTCATTTTGCGCTCTGGATTATATGTTACAGTATTACTGCAGACTATTAATTAACTGTAAATTTTCACATTATTTGTAGTATTGCATAATCAGATGTGATCGCGTGCGTTTGCAAAAAATTACTATAGTTAATATATATAGCACTCATTTATATATTAAGGGATGTTTGATCTGTGATTAAGAATTAGATGATTAAATTAAAAATTCATCTATATATCAAAGTAAATGGCATATTATCTTATATCCTATTTTTAGAAATGATTTCTTATTCTATCAGAATAGTCAAAATTAATAGTTAGCCACAAATTAAAAAAAAAAACTAAAATATAGCCAATTTTAACTTGAAAAGACAATGTTATTTAGCATATTTCTATTTCTAATTTGTTTTATCTCTTTTCAGTTTGTTTTTCTCTCTATTTATTTTATCTCTTCAGCCATTTTTTAAGTCGTTGCTGGTGCCACCTACTTCCGCCGTCGGTGCCACTGGAATTCTGCCTCCGCTGCCCTCGCAGTTCATCATGTAAATCCTTGTTTAACACTTAATGTTTTCAAGATCTGGAATGGTTTGGTATGTATGGTTTGAATTCATACTAAACAAGAGGTTTTTTGGTATGGTATGAACTCATCCAATTCGTACCAAGCTTATCAGAGTTGAGCGCTGCAAGTTTGAAACGCAAGTTATGAATTGACTGAATTGATATCATGCATAACAAATTTTTATGGTTTGGTATGCATGGTTTGAATTCATACCATGCTAATTTGATAATTTAAATTCAGTCAATTCATACCAGAATTACCAAACCAAGTATGGTATGTTTGTATGATTTCTATAAATTCTATCAATTTATACTATGCTTACCAAATAAAAGTTGCAAAAAAAAAAAAGTTACAAAAAATGTTCCAAGACAAGAACTTTTGTTTCAAAAAAATGTCTGATATGCATAGTATGAATTTCCAGTTCATACTGACAAAGCTTTAAACTGAATAATAAAAATCATGATTTCAGCCAAGCATCAACAAAATTTGAAGAAACAACAAAGATCCACCAATTAAAAAAATGAATTGAATGAATATAGAAAATATTGTACAGATAATCGAACGAATTGAATGAATACAGAATTTTATTGATTTGAAAATTATCAAATAAATAAATAAAAAGAAAAATTAACAACAATAATAAAATAAAAATTAACAGATTAATTATACATAAAAAAATTATACATATTTTTTTGATGATTTGTCCAAATCGAGAACAATGAACAAAAGTTCAATCCTTCGTCAAATCTTCCTCAGACCACCAATTGTTCTCTCACGCTACTTTAAGTTCACAACTCTCTAATTTTCAAAACCACTCAAAACCTCTTTCTCATCGGCAAAATTCTTAATTTGGGTTGACCAGAAAAAAGGTTCCCGAAATGGGAACCTTTTTTTTCTGTTCCAAAAAAGGGTAAGACGCATGAGCGTCATGCGTCTTCACTTAAGTGAAGACGCATGACGATCATGCGTCTTACCCGTGAGCTAAACGACATCGTCAAAGTTCAGCAGGAGACGCATGAGGAGAACGCGTCTCCTGTAAGACGCGTGCCTCTCATGCGTCTCCAACGTGCACCTCAAAGTTCAGCAGAACCAGAAAGAGCAGACACTCGCAGCTCACTCTCACTCTCACAACTCACTCTCACAGCTCACTCTCACAGCTCACATTCACGAAATTCATCAAATTTTCAACTCACTTGCATTGAAATCCATTAAAAGGTATGTAATTCAACTTCTATTGTTGTATTTATGGTTTAATTGTCACGTATTGTAAAATATTTTGTATAATTAGGGTTAGGGTTTATTTAGGGTTATAGTGAAAATGTTGATATTTTAAATTGTATGTTATTGTGTTTTGACTTATGAGATGTCGTAGTAAATCTGGGTTAGGGTTTACTTATGAGATGTCGTAGTAAATCTAAATTTGTTGTATCTTGATGTGTGCAATTTTATTGCAGGAATTATGTCGTTG
>JAYDZE010348817.1:0-17762 GCA_034509125.1 Monilaria moniliformis
GAGTTGCAGCATTTAGAGTCCCAAAGTGTCATTGAATCATCACATCAAACTTTACAATTTAAAAAAAAAAAAAAAAAAATTAATTAAGGTGGCCGCCGCATTGCGGCGGACCACCTATATCGCCGCCCCACCAAGGCCGCCGCAGCCTGGCTTTCAGCCGCACCAGCGGCTGATCGCCCGACTGCGGTCCGGCGATTCCTCCCCCAATCCAGCCGCAATGCAGCGGCCTCCATTTCGGGCTCCCTAAGGACGATTGTAACTTGGCAATTCGTCTAGACTGTCTAGTCATTCACTTTCTTCGATGGATTGCCAAATTAGGCTATCAGCATTGGTATTGTAAAAAAATTAATATGAAGTTTGTACCTTACATTCTACAAAATTAGTCTTCTTTATTTATGACATAGATTAAGAAAATACATTTAATTTTATTTAAAATACGAGTTATATACATTTAATTTATTTTGCTCTTGTGTACTATTTCAGACATCATTTTACACAAATAATGGGTAAGGTAATTTTTGTAAAGGAAAATTTTAATATATTCAATTAAGAAAATAGTCCATATTTTAGGACATTATGAAGAAAATGAAATATTTATTTGAGTTGGGCCTTACTTTATATTCGGAATCCCGATTATAAATAATTAGTGCATGATTAAGGTTTGTTTGAGAGTGCATAATTAAAGTCAATTGTACTAAAATAGGTGCTGCATTAATTCCATCATAACTAACCATGTTTTGGCTAAAAAAACCGACGAATAGTGGGACACTTGTCAGGAGCTCGGATCGACTTTTTTCGAAATGAGTGCAGACAAAATGATCTTCTAAATATTTTTCCTACGAAATAAATATAAAAAACAGGGGGCGACGAAATTTAATTCACTCAGCTAAATCTGTTTAAGTCAAACGGTTCAGCAATTTTATCATGAAATCTCAGCCGTCCGTGAAATCCGATCTCCTCCGTCCACTTTCATTCCTTTTTAGAATCCCGCTCAGTGTCCGACTCCCACGTCCGACGTGGCGTTAAACTGGGTTTAAAATCCGGATTTGAAGTCCGCAGTATAAATTCTCTGCCCGAAAAGGCGTGGATGGGTTCGGTGTGAGAACAAAAAGAAAACGAAATTAGACAGAGAAAATCAATGGGGGAGTGAGCTGCAACTGCAAGACTCTTACATCTTCAAATTGAGCTTCCCAATTTCTGTAAGTTATGTTTTACCTTTCGTCATTTTCTCCTGTAATTCATGAATCACGGAACTTAATTTGAGTTGTTGGTATTTACCCTTCATTAAGTTGAATTTGATGCCTTCCCAGGTTAGGGTTCCGTGTTCTTGTATGACAATTATGAAATATATCTTGCGATTTCGCCGCTTTCCTTCATAATAGCTCTTTTACTTGTGCTCTCTGATTCGTTAGATCTTTCTGAGAGACTTTAAAATCATGAAGCTTGAACTTTAAACTTTAAGCGCTGTCTCTGGTGCACATATTTGTAAAATTGTCTAACTTCAATCGCGCTCGGTTATTATTTGGATGGTGTGTTGTAGATTGGGTTAGCAGACAGTAAGATTTCGGAAAGTTACGGACTTGGGACTCCAGCTGTGATGGGTGAGGAAGGTGCTGTGTCGGAAAAACTCGAGCCTGTGGGTAATGGGAAAGTGGAGGTTCATGAAAAGGCCGATGTGGAGGGAAAGACTGAGGCTGTAAAGGATAAGAAAGGGGAGCAGCCTGATGGAGTAACAGAAATGGAAGAGGATAAACGGGGTGAGGAGAAAACTGAGGCTCAGCAAATGGACGTCGATAAAGAAGAGGCCAACAGGGAGAAGGCAGAGGGTGAAAAGGTAACAGAAGAAGAAGGAACTGAAAAAACAGAGAAGCAAGAAGAGACTGAAGCCAATGAAGAAAAGCAAGAAACTGTGAAAGATGATGGAGGAAAGGAAGAAGTTAAGGATGAAAAAATGGAGGAAGAGGCTGAGGAGGATACCGAAAAAGTGACAGAGGAGAAGGTTGAGGAGGATGATGGATCTAAAGATATGGAAGATAAGCCAGAGGAGCTGAAGGAAGGGAAAGGCTCGAAGAAACGCCCTAGATCAAAGACTGGTGGTCGGAGAAGGGACAAGACTACAAAAAAGGAACCTGCAGAGGTGGAGAAGGAACCTGAAAAGGTGGAGAAGGAGCAGATAACCCCAGCTCAGAAAAAGACAAAAGAACCTAAAACCTCAGTAGAGAAAAAGGAAATTGAACCCAGGACACCCTCGGCTTTTGCCCTTGAGCGTCCTGTACGCGAAAGGAAATCTGTGGAAAGGTTGGTTGCTACTATTGAGAAGGATGCCACCAAGGATTTTCGTGTTGAAAAGGTGCAGCCTTTAAATTTTAGCTCGTTTTTCGACTTTGTTATTTCTAGTTAAGTTGCTATTTAAGTATTAACTTGGTTTTTTTTTTGTTTTTTTTTTGTTTTGTTTTGTTTCAGGGTCGTGGAACTGCACTGAAAGATATTCCAAATGGTGCAATGTTTGATTAACTTCTTTGCCTCATCTTACACGTACTTTTAAATGTTATGCCAATCGTATGCATGTTACTCATAGGATTATGGTTGGAAGTCATACTCCGACTATATTTTGATTCTGGCCACTCTTCTTACTTTCCTTCATTGAGTTTTAAAAGAACTGCAGAATAATGCATGCTTAATCATCTGAGTTACAAAGTGACCAAAGTGTTCAGAAAATGCCTGTATATATTGCAATTCGATGCATCTAAACTTGTCTCCTGTGTGCACCATGTTTGACCTCATATGAATGTGTTTTTATGTTTTGAGTATACGAATTTTGGTGATTTTGTTTCTTTCTGTGCTCCAAAATGTTTGAAGTTCTCTAATCTCTATGCTATATTGCTACTCAATTTTGCTTTATCTTTTTGGCCTAAGAGCTTGTGTGTATTACATATCTTTAAATTTCTGTTTGATATCTAGAGGATATGACATAGAAGGTCTGCCTTTGTAGCTTCATGAATGAATTTATTAATATTCTTGACCTGTATTTTCATTCAGTGGCATATAAATTGTCAAGAAAGAAGACTGAAGAGACTTTCAAAATGCTGCATACTATACTCTTTGGAAGAAGAGGAAAGGTAAGGCATCTTAACTATTTATTTCCAGATGCTCTTTGTATTAGTTAATTCAATGGTGCTTATCTCATAAAACTCCTAATGCTTTATATCCACACATTAACTACATTAAGACATCATTTGAGCTTTATTGAGGTCATGAATTCCATTAGAATGTAGAACTCATGTTTCATAGATTTCAAAGTATATCTAGAAGATTCATGGTAGCATGCTTTTTGTTTGTAGTGCTATTTGTGATAATTTAACACTTCTGCATCACCACCATGAATATTTGGTGTTCTACCAACTTCCAATTTATTGTTGGAATAAAACATGTTTTAAGCACGAGAGATATTAAAGGTGAAGTAGAGTTTTTCTTCACACAGTTTTCTAAACTTCAAGCTCTTCTTCCTGGCATAGGAAATGTTTGCCTTTTTCTTACTTTTAGCACACATCTGACTTGGCCAGGCTGCTCAAGTGAAAAACAACATTTCAAGATTTTCTGGATTTGTTTGGCATGATAATGAGGTAACTTGACTTACTGTTAAATTTGCAGATTCTCTTCTGTTTCCCCTTCCTAATGGTTTAACTTTTAAATTTTATAATGAAAACTTTGTAGGAAAAGCAAACGAGCAGAGTCAAAGAAAAACTTGACAAGTGTGTTAAGGAGAAACTAATAGAGTTCTGCGATGTCCTTGATGTTCCAATTTCAAAGGCTAGTGCAAAGAAGGTCTGCTCATTATCACTTTGTCTTTGTAAACATAAATTTCTTTGCTTGCATGTTGAGTGCTAATGTCAATATTCTTAACGGGAATGATTGACTTTAACTTATAAAGTATCTTGATCCAAATATTTTCACTGTTAGAACTTAGGTACATGAATTGAGTTTTCGTTATGAATAATTATTAGGGATAATTGCCTATAAACTACCAGCTTTAATTTATTTGTATATTTGGCATGAGTTGCATGACCTTTTGATTTTCGCATTAATGCCATGAACATTCAGTTCATTGCAATTACAAATTTACAACACCTGATCTTGTAAGCTGATTATCATTGTATCCAATCACTATAGAAAGTTCATAGCATTACTGTGAAAATTGAAAACTTGTGCAAAACTTACATTACTGAAGTTGGTGATTTTGCGGAAAGTAACCTTTATTAATTCATGTTTACAATCTATCACAAGATAGAACTATTGATACCACGCTGAATCTTTCCTGATTAACTTTAACTACTTTTGTTCTCAGGAAGATATCATTGTAAAGCTGATGGAATTCTTTATGGAACCTCATGTGACAACCTCTGATTTGCTTGCTGAAAAAGAGCAGGTCTGTCAGTTTATTAACTTTCATAAATATACTGTTTCAATGTTAGTTTCTTCCCCAACATGGCCTAAATATTGAAATCCTTTTCATGCATTCCACAACTAAGGGAACAAAGAGAAAGAGGAGTAGCAAACCAGCATCAGGGAGTACTACACCATCTAAAGGTTCAGTTAAGGTACTTATGTTTTGCTCATTGTCACTTTCTGGTCAAAGGGTGAATTAGTTTACTTGAAGGTACATCTGCAGCTGAGCAGTCTTTTTGTGTGTGTGTGTTGTTGGGGGGGGGGGGATTAGAATCATAATGTTACTGTCTAATTAATCATATCTTGGTTGGCCAAGGTTTCTTTTGTCATGCACTAACAGCACGATAGGTTTTTAGATAGTAGTTTCTATTTCTCATTCATGTGCTTTGCTTAATAAATCTTTATATTGCTGGGGCTTAAAATTGTGGTGAGCATGTAACTACTTTCTACTTGCAGTTTGTGGTCCTAGTTTTATACAAATAAACAATTGAAAAATGTCTTTTCACTCTTGAGTGAGGAATTTGCTGGGTCTTTTAGCAGTAATGCAAGTTACTTCTGAAACAGAAGGAATGGAGTTGAATGAAGAGCTGATAATGTGGTGGCTACGTTATTATTTACAAGATGATGTAGATAAACTTGTGCTTGATGTTAAAGTTTAAGTCTTCATTCCTATTGATTTGCAATTTTCAAATTGGCAAGGTCAATGAATCAAGATAGAAAATATGAAGAGAAATAGGCTGACTGAAAAGACCAATGTCAATTAATATGTGGAACATGGCTGTTAAATTGGACTGAAGAAGCAAACCAAGTTTAATATGTTGTTGAACATGATGTGTGGAAACATGTTAGTAAATGCTCAATAAACCCATCTTCTTACCAGTTTCAGTAAATATAATTTTCAGAGTCGAAAGAAAGTTGAGAGTGATTCTAAAAAGCGTGGGGAGGCAAAGAGCATCTCTCCTGAATCAGAAGATGAATCTGAAGAAGATAAAGGGGAAGATACAAATGGTGCTCAGGATGGATCAGAAGAGATGTCTGATCAAGCTGCAAGTGAGGAGAAAGGAAGTGAATCTGAAGAGGAGTCGGATGAGGACAAAAGAAAGAAAAAAGCAGGTTCGGCAAAGTCTTCCAATAAGAAGGGCTCTTCTGAGAAACCCAAAACAAAGAAAGTGACAATCTCTAAAAAGACCAGTCCCCCACCCAAGAAATTACCAGCAAAATCACCAGACCGCTCTAAAAGCAATAATGACTCGAGTGCAAAGAAGTCTTCAGTTAAAAAGAAGGATGACGCAGTGAAGAAGTCATCATCAAATGACAGCCCTGGTAAGATGAGAGTATTCCTCTTCAATCTGTTGTGTCCTGATGTAGCACATGTTGAGAGCCCTTGTAACAACGGTTAAAAACCATTAACGTGAGTCAGTTTTCTGAAGTTCATTTTGTTTTGTTCAAACACAGGGAAGAAAGTTCTGAAAGTGAAACAGAAACCCAAGGAGGAGACACTAGAGCCAAGTGATGATGATCTTAGAAACTCAATCTGTAAGATCCTCAAGAAGGTTGATTTCAATACGGTTAGTTCTGAAATTTTATCTCCCCCTTTTGCTTTTCTTTGTGTTTGCTGATTAAAAGGAAAGAGGTTGGAAAAGGCATAGATGTTTCCACACTTTCATGATCTACATCGCAGTCCAGCCTAACAATGGATGCATGTCTTAAAAACCTGTAGTCTATTCTGTTCTCTCTTGGATAAAGTTGTAGTCTCATATTTCTAGTATTAGCTTGGATTTGGATTGGCCTAGGAGTAACTAGGCATGCATAGTGCACTTTAGCATCACTAATGGGTTGATATGTTTGATGCTGTCTATTTTTCTCTGTATGGTTGGGTTAGTCTTCTTCTTTGATATACCTGATATACTCTCTTTTGCAGGCTACATTCACCGACATTTTGAAGTTGCTTGGTAAGCTCTCCTGTGCCCAAACCCTTCCCTAATTATTTGAGTTTTGTCTTGGTTTGTCAAGTATTTGTTGATGGTAGGATCCCTAACAAGATTTTGACCATTTCAGCGACGGAGTTCAGCACTGATCTGGCAGCGAGGAAGTCGACAGTAAAGCTGATGATTCAGGAAGAGCTGACAAAACTAGCCGATGCTGATGCTGAAGCTGAGGAAGAGGATGAAGGAAATGTGGAGAAGGATGAAAAAGCTCCTTCTAGTAAAGGTGTCAAGGCAACGTAGTGTACACTAACTAAATACCTTTTTCTGTAGTTGTGTTGTTGTAATGTATCAGTGTGCCTGTTATGAACAGTATGACTGGATCAAGGCACCTGTAATTTATTAACGTTAGCAATAGCATTGTTAATTGCTTACTCAGGTTCCTTAGTTGTTCACACAATTAACTGGTCAAGCTTGTTATGTAAACTTTCATAAATTCTTCCCCTTTTAGATTTAATAGGACAAATTTTATTTTATTTTGGTTATAACTGTTGAAGGATTCTACTTTTGAGACACTATACACTGCATGTGCTGTCAAGGCCGCTATAGACAATCAATCCACTTGCATGTTTCACCGCATACATTCAATCTCATATCACAATAGAAACTACAATATACACGTAAGATATAAAAACATTTCACTAACATTATTCCTGTAACGAACATGCTACACTCGGGCGCTATTATAAAACACTCTTGGGCAATATAATATAGTTATGGGTACCTGTTCAATAACATAAGTAGGATATCCCATAGCTTCACTAGAGTAAAATCTTGATATATAAATGTTCCATTCCATACATTTATGATTCCCAAATGTGAGTATCAGTTCAATCAAAATTGCAAAATTCGGAAACAATTTCTCCCATCAAGAAAGAGAACAAATTCCTGTTGATGCTTTATTTGTTATTGTATCCACGCCAGTAAAGACCCTTGTACGTCGGATTTTGGAGGATAACTGGAACTTCTTTAGTCAGCCACTTCGCTTGCCAGATGGTTTCCTTCCTAAACCAATACTTTTCGGCAACACATATAATTGCTCATAAATCACAAAACTCCATTTAGTTTGACTTGTTATTCAACTTTGGATTCCTTCATCTCTTGTACATTCACGACCATACAGCTACAATATAGGTACTGAATTTGTGTGGTACTACTTGTCGTTTAGTATTTGATATATTTCCCCCTACTACCCCCTACTCACATTTGACTGCATTTATAAGTATATATATCAGGGTTGGTTATAGTAAGTCCCCTTGTTATCGTTAGTACATTAGTCTATTGTACCGACATATATAATTACTGAATTTACTGTATAATTTATTGCAATGAAAAAAATTGTCGCCTTCTTTTGGATTCGAATCCAAGTAAATTACATTTTTTTACGAATGTAATAAATTACATAGAAGATTAAGTAATTTTACCCAACGTATTCATTAGCTACACAAAGGGACTATCAGAGACTAATTTGAACGTCTGTATACACACACTCAACCATTAGATAATGTCTACTGATTGTCTTTTTAATGCAACCATTATAATATTATAATGCACTTCTTGTCATGCAAAACCCAAATATATAAAGATAGAGGGATATGAGAAAATAATCCAAAAACATCTACATGAGTGCATTATTATTCTTACATATTATATATATATATATATTATAGTCATTCATGTGTTAAGGGCAAGGCATGTTAACTGGAGTCATTATTCTTGTTTTCAGGAAGACATTGGCACCGGGTAATGGTTATGAGAACTTGGGAAAAAAACATGTAAAGAAGTTGGGGGAAGAAGAGAGAATGAGAGGAATAAGTGGCACGGATGAGAGAGAGAGAGTTTAAATCTTTTAAAAAAGCTGGTTGTAATTAAATCATGGCCCTGTTGTTTTGTTTGGTAATCAACTAAGGACATAGGCTATATTTCTTGTTATTATTTCTCAATAAAATAATAACAGTTAGACAATCTTCCCCCATTCGAAAACCCTAGTAGCCGACGGCGGCCGGGGATGGATTGAACTGCACCACCAATCTCTTATTGTTGTGCAAATTCTTCATTTATCCCCAGTTTTGCTCGTCGTTGTAGATCACCTTCAACAACCATTCCTGCATTCTTTTATAATATTAATTAAAGCCCCCTTGTTTCATTAAAGATTAAAGAACGTACAAACTTATCAATAATACACAGAACCAAAAAAGAAAAAGATTAAACAATAAACCTACTAGTGCGCTGCAATTTGTACGTATTCAGTTATTATTATTTAGATATTCCTAATTTATAATTGTCTATTCATAACAAAATTATTATTATTATGAGCCACATATATAGAACAGAATCACCCTTAGATGTTTTTTAGTTTAATTAATTCAGACCTAAGACTTGTGTACGAGTTTGTACTTCACTAAAAAATAATTAATTTTAGTATTTCTCTCCACTCTAGTTGTGAGTACAAAATCCATTTTGCAATGCCATACTTTTTTAATACTTTATTACTTAATATTTGACCTGTTGAATTGTAATTAAACAATCTGATTTTCTATAATAAATAATAGAATTAGGCAATTAGGAGATTATGACTCAGCCGGTTTGATGGAAAGGATAACGGCTATATTAATATTACCCTACCCTGTAAAAGACTTGACACTACACTCCCCAACGGTCATGCGCCCATACCACCCTAAACCTCAATTTCACAAGTATATATATTTATATATATTCCCAACAAACATTCTACCACTCTTACTCTGTTTTCTATTATCTCTCACAAATCAAACATGAAAACATTATTTCTCATCGCATTTCTGCTGATGTGCGCCCAATATTCCGCCAATGCGCAGCCTACTCAAGGGCCTTCCCCGGCACCTTCCAAGGCCGCCACCCACGCTCCGCCCCCGGCCACCTCACCGCCACCTGCCCATTCTCCTTCGAGCCCTCGCTCATCGCCGGTGGCTTCTCCGCCTAGCAAAATCAGCCCATCTGCTTCACCGTCGCTGTCGCCGGCGTCGTCTCCCCCAACCGCTTCTCGGTCAGTTAGCGTGCCTGCTCCGAGCCCATCTCAGGCAACTCCTCCAGTGTCGCCACCTTTGCCGTCTACTCCGGCGAGCGCCCCAGCAGCGGCGGAGGTCCCTGCTGCCGCCGCTACTCCGGCTTCCGGTGTCCCTTCAAGTTCATCGCCGGATGTGTTCCCGTCGAGTAGCACTCCGCCGGTGGGTTCGGCTCCGAATAGCGCGCAGGGGCCAGTGGCTGATGATTCCTCTACTGCGAACTCTGTGTACGGCGCCTCCGTCGTTCTTACCGGCATTGCTCTTTGGGCTGCCGTTGTGATTTAATGAGGCTCTCTATTTTTATACCAATTTTTTCTCCACTGCGTCTTATATGTGAATCTTGGAGTATTCCTTCATTGTATTGACTGACTATTGAGATTTCGAGAATGTATTAAATTTTGCGTCTGCACATATTCTTGCTTTCATTTTTATATTTCGATAGGGTGCTGTTATCATTTTACTTACATATAAATTTCAGATTAGGTATAACAAACTTCCGCACGCTGGGTGAATTTTGTTGATTAATTGATTGAGGGTTGCGGTATATTCGGATGCACCGACAATCCACTATAATTAAAAATAAACTCTAATTAGCAATTAATAATCTTGTAATTGAAAAGAGAAGAAGAATAATTTAAGCAGGGTTGGCCAATCCTGCTGCCGGGTTAAAAGCGAAGCTGGTCGTGCAACCATGCTGGATGCTTTGGCCTCGTTGCATTTCCAGAAGCTATGAATCGCGCTCCCTTCAACAAAAGATCTCCGTCCGATCTCCAATTCCAGCTCTTCCACTCATCATCTCCGGGGGCGCTCCCTTTTCGTCACCTCAATTTACCCCATGATTACTAAGTCAATTTTAAATTTCATACACCAATTAAATATATATAAAATCATCTTCTGCTGCGATGAAGACGTTGCCTGGCCTGGCTATTGATCGTCGGGTTCGCACTCGCGTACATCTTCCACCCAGTGTATACATTGTTCATAACATGAAAGTCGCATGTCTACACCTTCATCAACAAAAACATAACCACCACGTCGCCAAATTTTGATCACTATTGTGACTCCAACCCCCAACCTCCAACTGAGTTGAATTACCCGGGCCTTCCCCGAAGTAGTTAAAAGCACATTGTTGGTGCTGAAATTCGACCTACCGCTCAGGTATTTCGATAAGAGAGTTGCTTCGCCAATTTCACTGCTGAATCTTTTGTTCAAAATTCTGAACTATGTGGCGCCGAACGATTCCAAGTACCACCTTGTCCGACAAATCGTGGAAGATCAAGATCGAACACTATTGCTCCTTCACCGCCACCCTCAGATACCGCCAAACTATCGTCATTCTTCCCCAACCAACTCATCGATATCACAAAGGAATTACACACCACAAAATTGGCACAACCTGCCATGCTCGCTAGTTCAAAATTGGTGGCCGGTGGTAGTCGCAACTTGGTTGAGGGGTATTGTACCACCGCATGGTGTCGAGCAGGGCTTCGTAGAGTGGCTTGATGGAGTCGACAAGGCTACTGAGACGTCGTTTGACTTGCCATGGCGATTCTTTCTTGACTTACACCTCGAGGACAAGGTGGTTCTCTATTCGGGTGGGAATGTTATGCATGAAGATTCAAATAGGTATCAGAGAGTTGACGATGAGAAAGTGGGCTGTGAATCTGATATTGTCATGGATAGCAACATGGGCTTGGACCATTGAACCAAGAGGAAGGAATGGATCGCGTAGTGGCTCGGGCCAAGGCATGAGAAGGGCTTGGGCCAGGGAATTGACGCAGAGGTGCGGCGGAGTAGTATGGTTAGGCGAGCCTTACTTGGCAAGAGAGTTATAGACTCTAACGTAGGAGATATACCACATAAGATCTTGTGATATCTTGCAATATCTTTACTATCTTCCCATATCTTGTAATTTAAATTTTAAATAGGTGTGAGTCTTTGAGAATGAATCAATGAAGAAAATTATAGAAATCTCTCTTCCTCTATCAATAGCCGATCTCGGCCTTCTCTCCCTCTTTGTCTAACGTCGCTTGCGACACTTCTATCTCTCTTTTCCCCCCAAATTTTGGAGTTCGAGAGCACTTGAATCTTTCTCTATTGTACGTTTGTTTATTTGGATCGTATCAGCCCCATAAGCATTACATCATTGGGGCGAAACATGTAGTTGTCGGACACCGTGATGGCCATGGATCCAGAGACTATATCGATGAGGCTGTCGTGGTAGTGCGAGAGAGTGCAATGGTTGACCCACACGTTGCGGGCCTCAATTTCGAGATCCCGTCCCCGTCGAAGATGCCCCATAGCTCGTACTACTGCGGGGTGTCGGTCACCACAACCTTCCACACAATCATGTATGTAAATACTGTGAACGATTATGTTAGTGACAACTTGTATTGTTATGCACAGACTGTTGGCGATCTCGATGTTGAAACCTCTGTCGTCTATGGTCTTGTACAACTTCATGAGCTCATGCTTGAGAGTGATGCTCATGTCGTGCTCGAAGATGATCCATAGCGGCTCGCTCTGGATCACGGCGTGCCTTAGCATACCCTGCCTCGGGTCCCGCTGGTTGTCATCCTCGGCCATCACCACGTAGAACTCGCCATCCCGTCCCCCGATCACATTGCGTTCGAACTCAATTCCACAGTTAGCCAACACTTTCCGATTGGTCTCCCAGTTGGGATTGCACTAAGAACAATTGGCAATCGGGTTGCCCGTCTTGCACGTGGCAAACCCAACCCCGACCCCGTATGTTATGTTCTTTATCGATCTCCTACAATTCAATGCTTGGTATTGTCAAGGGGGTGCTACCAGATCGACCATATACATGATTGTGTATTTGAATGACTATATAATTAAACGAGTTAAATTTTTTGAAATCATTCAAAATATGTGATCGATTAACATAACTCGTTCCGCTTCGCAAAATAGTGCTCATTTTGTCATTTTTAATGTCCCCAAACTAGTGCACACTAATTTATTTGCTTTTTGGACACAATTTTCTTATCTTTTATGCATACTTTCTCCACTTATTTACAACTTTACTACATATGAGTCAGTATCATTTCTACAATCACAATACATCTATCTACTCTTCATTAGAACTGATTTTGTGGGACGTAGTGAGTATATATTATTTTTATTTATTACACAAGCATTATAACTCTGACGATATTCTCCTATTTGTAAAGGCGAGATACCAAATTACATAATCCCAATCTATCAAAGTTCAACGAAGATAACATGCATAAATCAAGAAAATGTGCAGTAAAATTGAAGATAGGGTGAAGGCGCTTACGATGGGGTAGGTTCGGATGCATCATGCATCACCAGACGAGCAGTAGGGTAAGGGTGAGCACAACAGCAGCTCCCGAGGCGAGCTGTCCGCCCAGGTCGCACGTTGCAGGCATCGGAGCCGCAGACTCGAACCTTGGCAACGGCTCGCGGGCTGCAGTAGGCCGCGATGCGCGCGTGCCACACACTCGCCACGCGGCCAATCGCAGCGCGAGTGCGTACGACATGCTCGATGCGCGACTGACTATTATTTTTAGCACTATATATTTTAAAATTGTTTTAAAAAATATATATATTTAAAAAAATTGTAACGACCGAATTTGCAACGACCAATTTTTGTTTTTGTTTTTTTCTCTATAAATACCAACACTCACACATCCACACATCATCTTCACACCAAATTTATCTCTTCATCTTGTTCATTTTCTCTTCTTTCCACACATCATGTCTAATACTCCCAACCATGAAGCGATAATTCAACATTTGTTATCGCAAGGAATCGATCCATCCTTATTTGAATAGATGCAAATGCTTCTGGCGGACATCAACCGGTGGCCTACGAATCCCCTTGTCTCGGGTCGTCTTTCCCAAATCTCGACTCCATCAATATAACAGATGAGATGGAGAGGTCCAAGGCTGAAGCCAGAATTGGATACTCCAAGGACAATACGATGCATATATTCGAAGTATATGTCGACGTCAGTGAAGAAGCAATCAACGGCAACCAACAGAAGGGGTTGTCGTTCGGGGCATAGGTGGCCAACCGGTACAACGTGGTACGCCCTCAAGGCACACCCGAACGCACCGCTCATATGCTTCGGGGCCACTATGATAGAGTGAACCCTGAAATCTCCAAATTCTGCGCAATCTACAACTCCACCAAAAGGGAGAGAATCAGCGGCCCAAGTGAGTCAGACATGTTGAAAGATGCGGTATCCATGTACTTGAACGAGGACAAGAAACCATTCAGGTATGTCAAGACGTGGGAGATGGTTCACTTTTGCGAGAAATGGACGGGCAACAGGTCGGCTGGATCGAAGCGTACAAAGCACACGTCCGACGGATAATTTGGTATGAGTGGAGATGCCGAACCCGAGGCCGTTTCCAACGAGGAGCTAAGTAGGAGCCGCCCCATAGGCCAAATGGCGGCGAAATGCAAGGGAAATGATAAGGCCACGTCCTCAACGCCACTGCATCAACGGAGGATTTGAACAACATGAGAAGCATAATACAAAGCACTACCTGCATCGCCTTGCTTAAGTTGTTCTTTGAACCAACTCTGTTGACACGTCTAAAATGACAGAGGAACAACTCGAGAACCACCGCCTTATCCTTCTCGATTTGAAGCAACAATTATGATTTATTTAGTTTTAGTTTTTATTTATGTAATTAAGGATTTTAATTTATGTAATTTAAGAGTTTAATTTATGTAATTTTACTATTTTCAATAATATAATTTATGATTTTAATTTATGTAATTTAGGAGTTTAATTTATTTAATTTTACTACTTTCAATAATGTAATTTATGTTTATTATTAATGTAAATTTTCGAAATTGATGCACATAATTTTGGAATTATATATATATTATTCAAGTTAATTTGGATTTAATTATGAAATTGAAAATTATATGAATTATGAAATAATTTAAAAAATAAAAGATGAATAGTGGAAGAGAAAGTTAAGACTCGACATCTGTTGCAAGAGGATACAATTTTAAGAGAAAAATTACTGTATGATCCATAAATAGTGTAAGCAAAACGCGAGAGCTCGACCTCCGTTGCGGATGCTATAATGCAGATAAGTTATAAAATCAATGACATTGTTGCTTAGCCCCCAATGAAATTAGGTGGGTGGATATATGCTGATGTTTTGAGATTATTAATAAAGGTGTGGCAAGTTGTTGGACTTGATGACATATAAACTCGCCGTTGGCAAAGCTGTTGAATATACGATTATAATTGCTATAATGCTATTTGTGGGAAGTAACATGTTAGATTCTAGTAAAGCAAAAAGAGAAAAAGACACAAACTATTGAAGTACGATTCACCAATAGGAGTTTTGCAAAGTACTAACCGTAGTGGACTGCACAATTGTGTCCCATCCATCATTTTCCTTTAATTTCGTTATCTTCTTATAATCCAATCTAGGGTCATTTTGATGTCACTGAAGGAGAAAATGTGATCAATATGAATGCGTGTCCCCTTTCTTACTTTTGAAATGAGTTAGTGTAGTTGATTTGAACTTACATTTGACATTAATTAATAGTGATGATGTAGATATTTATCAATGCTCCAACTAGCTCATTCATAAATGGAACGTCGTTGCCAATAGATGGAGACATAATCTCAGTGCACATAGTAATATATGCTGAATACTAGCCTGCCAATGCCAAAGTTGTAAGAATATCCACATTCATGTCCTTCAAAACTCAACCATAACTTTACTTTCAGTTGTCACAGCTGTTTTTCACTATTCAATCACAAATAAGCCACAACATCCATAATCAATTCTAAAAAAATTTAGCCTTAAATCAATCACAACTTCATTTTTTCATTTCATCATTTTTATTAATTTTCAATTCATATATTTATTTTGATTGGGAGATTAGTAAAATCAAAATAAATGACGAGAAATTGAAAAAGAACTTAATTAAATGCTGACTTCATTTAAATTCCTAAATTACATTAACTTAAATATTGAAAATGACATAATTGAAATTCCTATAATTACTAGATAGTCAAAATCAGTTGGAGCTCGCCCAAAATTCTTCGATGAGATCTTATTGGAGTCGGCCGTAAGTTCGTTCTTCGCGAAGAGAAAAACATCGCACAAGAAATTCTCGAGCTAGATTCGGTTTCGTCATCGCCCCAATTAATTGCATCTTCGCATTCGTCCTCGATCATCATGTTATGCATGTAATGCATACATAAATGATGTTGGTGATACATGAGTGAAACCACATACATACCAGTCCTTTCACTATCGCCCAACATGCTTGGAGTACACCGAAAGCTCGCTCAACATCCTTTCGTGCCGCTTCCAACCTTTGAGCAAACAAAGCTCTTTTTAGGTTTGTCGGACACATTATCGTTTTCACGAGCACCGGTCACTTTGAATATATGTCATCGGCCATGCAGTATCCCATGTTGTATCTTCAGCCATTGATTGTGAATTCGACCGCCAATGCCCTACCATCGCATACGCCATTGAAGATAGGTGAATGATTTAGGACATTAATGTCACTGTTCGACCCAACCACGCCAAAGAATGTATGCTATATCCATAAACGTTGGTTGTGAACTGCTTTTTGGATTATCATGGGATGTGTGCCCTTGTGTCTGCTGGTGTAGCTGCCTCTTTATGCTGACGAGCAATTCTCCCATTCCCAGTGCATACAGTCGATGTTGCTGAGCATACCAGGAAAATAGTGACGTCTCTCGTGCATATTCATCATTGATTGGGCGTCCTGCACCATTGACCTTCTCAAATAAGTATCGCGAAACGCCTCGACGACCCACAAAATTGTTTGACGCAATCCCGTCCCATTGATTCAGAGACATGGAGGTACTCATCGAACAAGTTTGATGCGGTTCCGTACACTAGCTGTCGAATCGCCGACATGCACTATCGCTGTGTCGATAGCCCATCGGGTCCAAAACCGTCGGGTGCTGCTGGAAATACTCACCGCATCCTGCCAATGTGTTAGCAATGCGCAGGAACAACGATTTGCTCATGCGGAGTCGACAAAGTAATATAGTTGGACCCCATCGTGGCTCGTCAACGAAATAATTTGCGATGAAGTGTTCAATGGCAAGTTCACGCTCTCGGTGTATGTACGTCCTTTAAGCACGAGGTGGCGCAACAACTCTCTCATTTCACGCCTCTTCCTGTGGGCCTTCAACATCGCAGCAATTATCATGTCCTCCACCTCAGAATTGGAACTAGAAAAGGAACTAAAATCATCTCCATGAGAATACATGAGACTTTTGTTCGATCCAGTATTCCAACTATGTGGATTATAAGGATTCCAATCCCTTTCACGACAAAATGCTAGAAAATTAGCAAGAGCATTTGGGTCAATTGAAAAATTCTCAGAATTTGGATTCATAACGAATGAAGAAGTAGATATGATGTGAATGAAAGGGATGAAATATATATAGGAGGTATTTATAGATAGAAAATTTATTAATTTTTTTTAGAAAACTTGTGAACCCAACCCCCCTTGACCCACCCACCGTGTGCCCTCCAAATTCCCACCTGTGAACAAGCAACAAACAATTTTTAAATGTTAAGCTTCGATTTTTTTTTTTAAATAATAAAATAATAAAATTAATATGAATAGGGGGATCGCCCGCTGCAGTGCAGCCACGGAGCAGCGGGACGTCCAGCCGCGTCCCCCACGGACTGCCCGGCTGCGGCTAGCCTCGCCTTCCCTCCAACCCTGCCGCTGTGCAACAGCCGCATTCCAACGACTTTTTCTTGCCCTTTTCCGGCAGGGTTATTCATCCCGTAACACTCCAATCTTCGATGGAATTGTTATTATGAATTTAAATTAGATTAAAAATTTGTAGGTGGAAATTAAGTGAAAATATGACCTTTCAAGTTTGAATTGCGGAAGAACTGAAACACCATTGTTGTATGTTTTACTCATTTATACATGAAATATAGATAAGCTATACTAGGCTATGCGAAAGAATCAGATTAAATTTTATCGTAACACGTATTTATAGTTATGACTCAGATAAATACTAACACCAAAGTATATATTGCTTTTGAGGGGAATGCTCAGCCGCTCATGTAAGATTATTTTTATTTAATTTTCCGTTAAATCACGAATTATGTCATTTTCCATTGTTTTTTTTTTCAGACTTGAGGTGTTTTGGTTGTGTTTATATAAAGTATGATAAAATACCATTTAGGGGGCGGTTGGTTCTTATGTTAGGATAGTGTAGCATAGTTAAATCATGTTAGTATTTAGGATAAAATTTGG
>JAYDZE010348928.1:0-17758 GCA_034509125.1 Monilaria moniliformis
TCGTGGTTCATGGAGACGAGGGCCCAGTTGGTGACGACACCGGCGACCCTCCCGCCCTTGACGATGAGGTCCTCGGCAGCGACGGCGTTGAAAAGCTTGACGTTGGGGCGGGCGAGGAGCTTGCTCATGATGGTGGAGGTGAAGAGGGCCGCGTGCTTGATCACCACGTAGTCGTCCTGCTCGTCGTACTCAATCTCGAGCTCGTCGAGGAACCGGTGGGCCGGCTTGCGGACCACCATGGCAGAGAACAGCTGGCCGCCGAGCCACGCGCCGCCGCCGGGGCTGACGGACTGCTCGATGATGGCGATGTTGATGTTGGGGTTCTTGCTCAGCTCGTACGCGCAGGAGAGGCCGGCCGAACCGGCGCCCACGACCACGACATCGGTGTCGGCGTAGGTGATCATGTCAGTCATGTAGCGCCTGGTCATCTCGCGGGAGACCACGGATTCCTTGATCGGCTGGAATTTGAAGTTGTCCAGATTGTAGGCGGCGGACATGGTTACTGAGAGGCTGTGGGGGGCGGATTTCAGGGGCTGGGCTGCGCGTGTTGGCACGGCGGAGCCATGGAAGGAGGACTTGTTATCGAAGAATTGGGTTTTAGAGAGGGATGAGGTGAGGGTTGTAGCCATGGCTGCCATTGATGAGTATCGGGAAAGATCTGATTTGAGAGATGAGAGAGAATGGGAGTGTTGAGTGGGGATGAGGAGCGTGTGTGAATATATATGGCGGAAATGAAGGCTGCTGGAAAAATCTTAGAAAAGATCGCAAGGTGTGGGGTTAATTTAAAGTGCCACGAAGATAAAATTTGAACGATTCAGAATGCTTCGGCTTCCTGTTATTCAGACTGAGACATCTACATCACATATATTGCCGTATATATAAATTCGAAATCTTTTCCATCTTGATTTTTTTCCATCCTTTTTAAGGTGCAACGGTTACTATACACTTTCACATGACCTACGAAATGAAACATCCATATGGGTATATACAAATTTCCATCTTTATTTTTTTCCATCCTTTATCATATTGTACGTATCTTACTTTTTAGAAAATTTTAGCACAAAAGTGGTGGATTATATTGTACGCATCTTACTCTTTAGAAAAGTATAGCAGAAAAATTATTTAATAACACTTAACACTACAAAAAAGACGCTAAATACCGAGCACGTCAGTGCTAGACAGTCTGCGAGCACTTACCAATTATAATGTAATAAATACTGAGCACTTAGCTAGCAACGAAAAAACTGCCGGAAAAATTGACCTCAAATAATTGTAGAGAAAATTTATGACCACTTACTGAGCAGGCATGTGCTCGGAAAATTGGCGAGCACGTTGTGCTTGGAAACTTTAGGTATTAACGACCCCTTACCGACCACGTATGCTACTGTTTAGACTTACCGAGCACCCGATGCTCGCTACTGGTCATCGAGTACAGTTGTGCTCGGTAATAGAAACGCCAAAACATCTCGGAAAAAAGTAGCAAGCAACCCGTGCTCGCGAAGAACCATCGAGCATATGTGGTGCTCGATAATGTAGGACCCATCAATAATTTGGTGCTACGTTTCCGAACACCGGTGCTCGGTATGGAGGCAAGAGCTGCCCCAAAACACACCGCCTCCACTTCACACATTTCTCATGTCCACCACCACCACCCCCACGCCCCCCGCACCACCACCACCACCACCCCCACGCCCCCTGCACCACCACCATGCTGCCCCAACGCTGCCTCGTTCTATCGCAGCCGCTATACCGCCCCCTTCGTTGCGCCAACCGTCTCTGCCATGTCTCTCGTCCCCGCCTCGCCGCCTCGCTCTGTTTCTCTCACTAATGGAATTCCAGCCGACCTCGGTGTATCTTTTTCTATGTATAACATATCTATTAATTTTTTAAAACAAAGCTTATGTGAACATAGCCAACATATGGTGGCTATGATTATGTGGTTGGGGCTTATCAAAATGACGTGGAAAAATTATCCGAGACGCCCCAATCCGATAAGCTTCAATCCAAGAAGCTGTCTTCTAAGAAGGTGGAAGAAGAAAAAGGTTGGGCCGGGAATAACATAGAATTGTGAGGATCTAAAATATCTGAATAAAAAAATAATCTATAAACTTTTTAATGGAACGCTCGGTAGGAAATTTCCTAACTTAGCGTGCCATTAAAAAAGTTTATAGATATGTTTTATTTATTCATAGATTTTTTATTTTTTACATTTCAAATATTTTATATCAATGGATATTTGTGAAATATTTTGTATGGAATAAGTATTTGTAAAGTTTGTCAATTTAATACCAATTATTATGAATTAAAATTATGTCTAGTAACTAATTATACCCTTATCTTGTAATTAAACAAAATTGGAAAAGACTAAAAAAAACACTTACCGAGCACCTCGTGTGCTCGGAAACCTGTCATAGGTAGCGAGCACCTGGTGCTCGATCATCTTGTACCGACAGTTTGCGAGCACCACGTGTGCTCGGTACCTCGGACAGGCCTGATCGGGTGTGTTGGCGTGCAATACTGAAATATGAAGAAGATGTGACGAATTCCAGAGGCTTAGACCCTACCGAGTGTGATAGTGCTCCTCCATCCACCTGGCCAGATGATTTGGACAGAAAAATGGCGCGTAATTTATTTCGGGAGAAAATTTGGCGGAAAGTGTACCGAGCACATAGTGCTCGGTATCGCATGCACGCCTGACTGGGTTTGTTAGCGTTCAACATTTAACCCCGTCGGGTAACATGAAGAAGATGGGACGGATTCCAGAGAGTTGGATCCGGCCAAGTGAGGTAGTGCATATAGGATCATCAAGCGATCTAACCTACTTGGTTAGTCATTCAATTAGTCAATTTAGCTTATACGAAATTTGCTCACTACAATAACCTACACTTGTTATTAATAATTTTGGGCCTTTATTTATTGCTTAAATTTGAAAGTATTTGAAAAATATCACTAGTTTTTGAATTATGCAAAAAAAAAAAAAAAACTAACATTTCAATACTTGTAAAGAAATGTCGACCGCTATACCAAAATTCCAGCAACGAATTTCTGACTTGGCATGCTGTAGTCTCGTCTTTGAATTCATTTTAACATTAGATAAACGTTTACAAGTGAAACTACAAATTGTCAAGTCGAAAATACGGTATCAGAAATTTATTCAATAATACTTTTTAAAAATAAAATTGAAGGTGTTACATATCTCAAATGTGATGATTCTTTTTTCTTTTTGCAAATATTTCACAATTGAAGCTATAAATTAATAGTGATCATTGTATCTAATCCTTTAGTCTCGCATCAGAATAACATACACCGTGTGTATTTGATCATATACACGTACCACTAATATTATTGGAGGTATAAGTTGAGTTATTTTTCTTGAATAGGAATTCCCAACTGAACTAATGCATCGTTAGTCCTAGAGTGTAAAATTTTATCTCCTCTTCTTTCGTGAGGTGAGGAAAGGGGTTTGGGACAAGCACAGGAAATCCCCTGACTGAAACGTTGACCTTCCATATGGAATTGATAAAAATGTGTAACATTAAGAATTTTGACTGCAATATAACAAATGTCGGATATATGAACATTTTCTGTAAACATCACAAACATTTAGTCTATTAGTATTTTCTAATTTATTATTTTATTATTCTAAAATCTCATAAATTATTATCAAGATTACCAAATTTATAAATTACACAAAATTCAAAATCAAGAAAAGAAAAGGAAAAAGGTACTCTATTCAATAATTTTAGAAAGAAAGAAATATAGACTAGATGTCAAAAGTGCTCACATATGCTAGAAACATATCGACCCTCCCACACATGCATATTTATATATTTATAACATGAGGAGATTATAAATAACATTGTATTTTATACTTTATATTTTTGTATATTTTATAAAATATATAATTTTTGTTTGGCAATAAGATGAGAACTCTTTTAACCAACGTTATAACTTATAAATGTGGAGAAAGATTGGAGAGGCAGAGGCCTACTTCCGCCACAAAGTAGGCGCTTACTGTGATTGATATCGGTAAGTTGGCTTTCCATTGGTGCTTGTCTCCTAGTGGCTGATTGTCGTCTTAAGTTTGCTGAGTTTTATTATTTGATGAGAGCCTTTACTTTTCCTTGGCTTGTTGCTGTTTCTAAACTTGTTGTCTTGCTGCCATTAGTTTCTTTTTTGTTTGTTGTTTTTGGACTGGATGTTTTGCTCACCACCTCTATGGTTCGAGCATTTTCATTTTCATCAAATAAAAATAAAAATCGGAAATTAATTGGAATGAGCGATACGTGGAATTTATGAAAAGAACATGTGCCATAGATACCGGGGGTTGCGTCGCTTTCCCTATCCACCGACACTCCCTTTTCTACTTAAACTTCATTTTCAAAGGAAAATATATTTACATATCTCATTTCAAGAATTTCCCTTTCGATCGATTATCACACAACAAAATTGCACATGCAATTCAATCACTCTCTCTCAGTCTCTCTCTCTCTTGTGCAATTCAATCACTCTCTCTCTCTCTCTCTCTCTCTCATTTATGATGGGAACTCCTTTAGGGCACTTGCGTAACCAAATATATTAATTTTGATAATAATTTTTATTATAATATAGCATGGCTAATTAATGGCTTCGACCCCTTTTTATACTTTAATTGATAATTTTCGTTTTGACTTTTACACTGAGTTTCTTCGGAACTATCCTATATCATATGTAACGCCTCACTGATTATGATGATATACAGTAATCCCCAGCAAGTATTTAAAAAAAAAAAAAAAACACTGAAGCAGTCTATTCCTCTCACTTAATAGGTTTTAATTATTTTTATTAAAATTTTAGAATTCATTGTTTCATATATTAGGGCATATTATTTTAAGCTCTAATTATGCGTAATAAATATTAATTATTATTCATTTGTTATAATAAAATGTTGTTTTTTATTCATGTTGCATTCTTTTGTCGTCATAGCACATATTTACGTAGAGATGTAAATAAATATTTGACTATATATAGAATTACAATTAACAAATATTACATCGTTTGGAACTAATAAGGTAACTGGTTTTATCTAATACTACAACCCTATCAGAATTAAAAGTGAATAACAGACAATAAATATTCTTCTTTGTCCTTTTTCTTAAAGATAAAAAGTTAATTTGTTATTTCAAACTGTACCCCATCTTCTTCACTTTCCTTTTTAACAAAAAGAAATATTCCGCCTAAAAAAAAAAGAAAAAAAAAGTGCACAAGTGATTATTTAAGATATGAAATAACCCCGCAAGTTACGCAAATAAAAAAAATGTATTTGCTAAACCTTGTACAAAAGAAATCATTTCATTAAAAAAAATAGTAAATTCAAAATAATAATATTTTTTTTCGTAAATTTATTTGCTACTGACCATGGTACCGACAACGAAATTTGAAGACCAAATCTGGAGCCATGAAAGAAGGGGTTTGTGATGATTGACAGGTAAAAGGGTAATCCAATTAGGTCAAAACTTTTTAAAAAGAATTGCGGCACATAATCAAACACTAAACAACCCTTGATGCTTTAAAGTTTAAACCTTAAAGTAGAAGCACAAATTAATGAAATAAAGTGGCTTAATTGATGCCATTATGTTACACTTGTTCCAATTCTATGACATTCATTACAAAGTACATATTTTGCTGGAATCCTATATATGAATCCAACATGCATTAATAGTATAAAATAGAATTCCTTTTAGTAACAGTTTGGATCCATTAGTGTTCAACTATTTTACAAGATTGTCATATAAAAATTTAAATTTTTTGTTATATAAATCATGATTCCTAATTAAATTTATTGCTGAAAATTGAAACTTATATAATAAACTGTAAGTAATATTTTTAATATTAAAATAAAACACTGGAGAATGAATTTGGAAAAAGAAATGACTGAAAACTAGAAAAAAAAAACAATTAATAATAGGATAGAAGAATACGTCATAGGCGGCGAAATTTGAACACAAAATGTCGTTGCATTTGATTTGATGTGACAAAAAATTTGTAGCTCAGTATCTGTGTTCCCATGCATACAGTATAGGGTGCCAGACCAGTTATAGATGGACAGAATCTAGAGGAAACAAAGCATAAAGAAGAGGAACATTAATATTCTCCTTGTGTGTAGTAAGAATCTGAGAAGGTGTTATATGATCGCTACATGATCGATGTGGAGTAAGACTGTAAAAATTGTCTATATATAGTAAGTAGCATGTACAAACAATTCTTACTCACCTCATCCTTATCCTCATCCATGTGTATTCAACTCCTAACAAGCGTATATACTATTGTATAGTATAGTTCACAATTCACACACAACAGAGCAGGACCTCAACCTCGGAAGATCTCTCATCTCTCTTGCGTCGTCCTCGTCGTCTTCTTTGTATATGTAAAGCCACTCTCAAAATCCTAAAAAAGAAAAAAGTAATTGATAATTGATGAATAACAATACTAATTGCTTGGTAATGATGTAAAAAGATTGACTTTATACCTCAAGATTCAAGAATATATGGAGTTCGTAGCAAATCGTAAGGCGCCCATAGGGCATCTAGGGGGCAAGGGCGGTTGGCGTCAAGGCGGGCCCACGGCTTACCCTTCCCGCTCCAGTGCAATAGGCTCACGGGGCCAGGGTGCAAATCCCGGCATAGGCCTCGGAAGTTGTCTCCTCCGAGGCCGTGCTGATTCCACCGGTGATCGACTGGCGCTATGTTTCCGGCGAAGACGAGGAGGAAGGGCGGCAGGGAGCCGAGCTCGTAGATCCTCATCCTCTTCTGCAGCTCCATCCACTCGACGATCTTCGTGGTGCAGTCGCCGTCTCTCCATCGCTGGAGATCGATGACCATCACTCCGGTGTTGAAGTAGCAGGGCCGCCGGTTCGCGAAGGTTAGAGAGAGAGAGGGGTTGGACCAGAAGGTGGGGGTGAAGTACGAGGTGAAGTTGGCGTTGCAGTACTCGGGCGCGGCGAGGACGGCGCCGGCGGGGAGCGGGGTAGCGGCGAGTTTGGCGATGTCATCGACGAGGACGAGGTCGGAGTCGAGGTAGACGATCTTGTTGATGCAGGCGGGGAGGAGATCGGCCAGGTAGTTGCGGGCGTAATTGAGCGGGCAGTCCAGGGCTGCCCGGATTGAGGTCGAGATGAGCCCCGCGGCGGCGGAGTCGTCGAAGGGGTAAATCTGGAACTGGAGGTAGGGGAATGAGGTGGAGATGGTGGCGCGGAGGTGGGAGGTGGCGGCGGAGGAGGAGGCCACGAAGTGGAACACGATGTTTTCCGGGCAGGAGGAGTGCTGGAGGACGGAGAGGATGGCGGCGATGGAGCCGCGGAGGTAGGCGGCGTCGAGGGTCATGGCCACGTTGATCGCATTGGCGTCGTAGCAGATGTTTGCGGCACTGTCGGCGGCGGCGGGGGAGAGGCTGGGGCAGCTCTCGGAGTTGTAGAATTTGGGGGCTTCTCGGAAACGAAGGGCGGCGGCATTTGTTGGTATGATGGAGATGATTGCTATCAAGAATGTGGATAGTACAACCCTTGGTAGCATTGCTTTGGCACAAGATTTTTCATATGAGAAATAACCAGCTCAGGGCTCCTCTCTCTCTTTCTCTCTCTTTCTCTCTCTCTCTCCAGCTTCTAATATATTTGAGTCAACCACATGGTCTTATCAAAATTGAATGAGGATCTGTTGCCTGTGGAGCATCATGGCATTTGCCTCTTCATTTTCCACTTTCTTTTTCAGTCTACGCCTCTGTAAGAAACAAACTACACAAAGTCAATTATCTCTACTGAACGAAGAAAAAATTTAAAAATAAATAAATACAATCCAATCTTAGATTCTATATTAATACCTTAATTAGCACTTTTAACATCACTTGGTGAAAGAACCTCCAATAAAATATTTTATATAAAAATATATATATAATATTAGTAAAATTCGAACTCGAGACATTTTGATTACTTCAAGCATAATAATAAAGTGGCTAAATGCGTAAATCTAGCGGGAGAAAGCGTAAGCAGAAGGAAGTTCATGGGGGGGGCCCGCGCCCCTCTCATCTTGAATTCGAAGTTAGCGCCTTTATCAATGGTTTCTACTTCCTACTGTCTTTAGGCTTTAGCTGATGAGCCATCCACCTCTCTGTTTTCTTAAACCTTCTTTACAAAGCCTTCCACCTTTACTAACCAAATTGCTACGACGGTTTAAGCTCTGCTAACCGCTTGTTATTTATGATATTTTAAAATGTATAGAAGTATATGTGATATATATATCATATCAATTAAAATACTATACTATAGGCAGCCATAATAACTATATTGTGTGCCGATGAGACCACTATATGTGAGATTTGAACATACCCTCACAAAGATTTTTATATGATTACTAGTATGAAGAATTGTACTAGTTGATATTATTATATGTAGTATGTACTAAAAAATTATGATTCAAGTAGACGAAATGAAGTGCAATATGGTTATCAATGCCATGCAATATTAGGGAAGATTCGATCCGATTATTATAAAATGGAAAGATTTTTAATGAAAGTAAACATGGGGAAAAAATGACTATTTTTGCAATAAAAATGGTAAACACATTATTTTGGAAGCATATATACAACGCATGGAACAGTCGGGAATACCTATTTGTTGACAAGGTGGTGGAAAATGATATATAGTCGGCAAGTGTCTCTTAGTCAATGCTTCTGCTCAAATTAGATTATTTTGGTGATACTTGATCTTTGCATTAATGAAAAATTGACATATATTTAAAGAAAATGACTAATTAGACACAATAAGATAATTTATCCTTCTTTTTAATTGGAACAAGTGGAGACTTTTTCTATTTTATTTATTTTCTCGTTGAAAAGAGAGGCCGCCGTGTGGAGCCGGGTTAACGGTGCAACAGCTTTTGCTGGGCATTTCGCCAGTCGCGCGGCTGAATGCCAGGCGAAGGCGGCTGGCATGCAGCGGTGCTAACGGGGTGAAATTCCAGCCCCAAACCGGCGATTTTCATTTTTTTTTTCTACCCTATTGTGTGTTGGATAGGGGTGCAAAATTCATCTATAAAAGGGTGATGTCTTTCATAATTCACTCCACACAAAAATATTTCCTCTCATTACAATAATTTCTTCTTCTTTGTTGTTATGGATCAATATTCTAGTTCCGATTCCGAGCAAATGGATAAGATGATTGAAATGGCGTTGAAGTTGCATCAACTTCGATGCAGCTCCGAGGACGTACATACATCGTGAGCGCGAAATTGTCATTCAATGCCTCGTTGCAGATTATTTCTCTTGCGAGCCACGATAGGGTCCAACTGTGTTTTGTTGCCAATTTCGCATTAGCAGATTGTTGTTCTTGCTCATTGCAAACACGTTGGCAGCACGCGACGAGTAATTTCAGCAGCGTCCCGATTGTACAGGACGCGATAGTCTCCCGTCGAATTTGTAGTCATTTAATTTAATTTTACAAATACCTCAATTTATATAAATATATAAAATTAAAGAATAATAAAAATTGATGAAATGATAAAAAAAATAAGTTGTGGCTGAATTTTATAAAAAAATAAGTTGTGGCTGAATTTTTTGGGGGTTGGAATATTAATATTATGGCTGAAAAGTGAAATGCTGACGTAACAGCTAAAAATGGAGTTGTGACTGAGATAATAATTCCCTTGTACATATAAAAGAAAAGAAACGAAGGCAAAGACTACTATATAATTCGACGAAAAGGTGCTAACAGGAAAAAAAATACATTCCGATATTCGAGCTATTAATTTTAAAAAAAATCCAACTATATATAATTACAATTAAATACCTAAACTATTGGCGTTTTAACGAAACTCGAAATTATGCATAATTGCAACCTGAACTATCATAAAACTAACAAAAATATCATAAAATTGAGTTTTCAGTCACATAAGGAGGATTACTACAGTACAGGGAGTGGTACACTGTTTGTTGCTTTCATGCTCGCTCACTGTCAATGTATTTGTGTTAAAATCCACAACAGTATTCTACGAATATCGTAAACTATCAGCGACAAAAAAAAAAAATGAATTATGAGTATTTTTATTTGCTTTGTGATAATTCAAGTATTAATTCGTTTTGATGTATAATCCAGAACATTTTTATCAAAATGTGAATTCGAATACTTGATCAATTGTGAGTTTTGTTAAAAGATGAACAGTTTGTTCACTAAACTATATTTTTCGAACAAGATATGAATATTAATTAATGTATATTAGTTAAATGTGAAAAGTAAAGACCTCTCAACAAAAATAACCACATTATGGTCACCCATACAAGAGTATAATAGTTAATGTATTCAAAAAGATAATAATACATTAATATTCATTTACATAATAGTCATTTTTCTACCAATTTTAGAGAAAGATTATAAATTTAATTTAATTAGGTGAACCAATTTTAACTGAATTGGTGTGATTTCTTTAAAAAAATCTGCGTGTGGACAGACATCATAATATGACTGTTTAGTATCAATCAAACAAAAATGTAGATAGTCCACCGACTTATAGGAAAGTATACAATATATAGTGTGTTCCTGATATTCCGTATTAACATTAAATGCAGCGAGACCTAACTGACTGCCAAGTGCCAAGTAGTTAAATATAGCATTCAAATCATAACATTTTGAAATCCCACTTTTGTGGGTTCTGTTTGTATCTTCCCCTCCAATATTAGTTCCACACACATTATTACCTCATTAATTCTTACCTCTTATCAGAGGCTTCCAGTCTTCGTCGTGGGCCATTTATGCCTCATCTAAATTTCCGATTAATTTCTTTATTTTCTTCTTTCTTGATTTTCTTTTTTCTTGCAAGAAATTGGACCAAGGTCCTTTCCCTTTATGTGGTTGTGTACTAGTGTGTAACACTCGGCTCCCAAAGTCTCTTCGAGGACATCCAACGGTGGACCTCTTTCTATCAAGGAAGATATCTCGTAATCAATGTTCATTGCTCACATTTTTTACATTTCAAAAGAAAAAAAGAAAAATAAAAATGTGACACTCAAATAAAGACATGTTAGATTCTATTTTCCTAAGGTGCAAAAAGACCCCTAAGTGGAGATCCAAGATAAATTCTCTGTGAATCTTTGTTCAGAGCCGAAGTACTTAAAAAGAAGAATACTACAGGCAATACCACTAGCTGAAGTCAAATGTAGGAGTTTTACATTTTCCCAATCATTTTGTAGCACTGATTTTTTTATTAAAAAAGTTCAAGACTTCGTTATTACATTTATGTGAACATTCAACATTACAATTATGTCACTGGATGTGTATTAAGATTCAAATATTTGACCTATGTGAAAGATCTTGAATCTTAACCCGTCAGACCATATTACACACGTTTCATCTTGATACTCGGAAGTCGAGGTGCCACCTTTGGCTCATAAATAAAAATCAATAAGATGAATGTCTAAACACATAATTATAAATGAAATAGACTGAAAAACAAGGGCCATATGTATATAGTCTGTAAAGAAGATGGCAGCACACGCTTTTCTTCTTTTGTGTGTTTCACTCCTCAAGCTCAAATTTGATGTATCCCAGGCAAACTCAACATATAAGGCAAAGTGCTTTTAAGATCTTTTATATTTTATTCATCGTGCATTGTCCGAGTGAGTAGAGACATTACACCACATATAGAATTGAAGAATGATGTATAGAAATAGAATCACGTGAATGTGCTAGCAAGATTTTGATCACTTCACATCTCATGTCTTAAAAAAGGCAATGCGTAAATTCTGCATTAATAAAACACTAACTAATGTGCAACGCCAAACCCATCAACTTATGGCATAAATATATAGTAATAAACTAATTGCAGGAATTAATATTGACTCATTTCCCCAATGCAAGAAAGTAGAGCCAATAAATGTATGATTGAATTGATTTATTTGTCCAATAATTAAGCATGTGCAATCTCACATGCCCAGGTCATAAAATTGTGGCTGCGTAACTAGAAAGGTGGAGAATCCAGGGTCCATAGCTACTCATTCACTACTGTCCATAAATACGCTTCCATGTTCTCCGCATGCATCATAATTCATTAACAAATAGTTCCAAAAACAGATAAAAGCAGCTCAATAGTGCATCAATAAGTGCAACTTAATAACCTCTCTCTCTCTCAGCATATACCTCTTGATCATTTTCGGCATGTTACTTGCTATCGTACATTTCTAGGACATGTTGTAAGAAGTATATATCTCTAACAGAATTACGAAGCTATGCAGTAGGACATCCCGAAAGAGTTTTGAAGTAACGACAGCATTAAGCAAACACGCATGAACAGCTGCTAACGCAATAGGGTGGTCCTATCTAACAGCGGAACTAATTTGTGATTCTCTTTTGAATTCATTATGGTATTAACAAATAATCCAAAGCCAACTACTTGTGATGCCTAATGGCACTAAAAGAAACCATGAAACATGTAATACTACCATGATAATGACAGTTAATGATGAATCAAGAATTGGTGAAAGGCCATAGCAAAGATTCCCTTGTTATTTGAAATCATAAGTAGCAGAAGTGCAGAACAACGTACATACTAATTACCTTTCATCCGGACTACTTTATGGCTCACAATGTTGTGATACAATTGTTGAGAACTTGACATTGAATTATCTAAGCATCATCATCTTCAACAAATGGCTGTCATGAAAGAAATGCCTCTGATGGAAAAAGCTCCTGCATGAGTACTGCAAGGACAGAGAAACGAGAGAGGTTAGCAACATCTGATGTTGAAAAAAAAAAGCACAAAAAGAGCATAACAGCTTTAGCCCCCTAGTGCCCTGAGAATTTGTTACTAGATAAGTTAATTTCCACAAGATGGCACGGACGTAAAGGCGAAGCTGTTATTCCAGGGCCATAATCCATATTCCAAAGTGGGAGAAGGAAACAAATAAGGCTCCAACAATTTCGTACTTTACAAACATAATGCCAGCCTCAAACCTGCAGTATCATAATAGCTTGTAAAATCTTCAATCCTGGTCACCTTGGCTGCGGCATCAAATTAACTAGCATACAGGTACCAACAGCCAGTAGGGCAAAAAGAAATGCCTCTTTAGCCTTCATTCCATATTCAGTATGGAGTCAAAACGCCGTAGAAGCCAAAGTGCCAAAGCATTCAGATGGAACACAAGGCCATTCACTTTAACATCTAGAAGCATCTACATGCGAGCTGCATTCACCACATAATATATAAGATTTCCTCATACACTCGGACTCAGAACAACCGCATAACCTGAAACATTAGCCAAAACAGGACGAGACAGTTAGGATTGCAAGTCCAAAATCAGACATCAGCACTAGTACAAACTAATATAAATATAGATTTATAAGATGCTCGGATTTTGTGTTCTCCCATGCTTTCATCAGCTACACCACTTTGGTGCATCATAATAGCCTGATAAAGAGCAGCAACCAGTTACATTCAGTCACAAGGAATAACATACATTTTGCCTAGAATGATATGTCGAGATCAGCCAAACTTCCTATTCACAGATGGCACTCACTGAAGGGTATAATATATAAAACCAAATCTTCCATTTCAAATGACAATTCATTCAAATTTCAAATAAACTTAAACAGTATACAAAATATCAAGCATGCACATGCCATGACAAAGAACTGGCACTGGGGATTTTCAAATTCTTCTACGCAATAATTGGCAGACCAAGTCTTTTACAATGTCAAAAAAGCAAACAATACCAAGAGAAGGGTTACAAGAAGAATCTTCTTCAGATTCTCATCATCTGCCTGAGAAGCTTGACTAGTCTCTCGATTCAATCGGCCTTCACTATCATGGAAAGAACCAGCATATCCATAATTATACCCTGATGATCCACCTTGACCATTTGCATTTGAGAATCCATGAAGCTGAACATTGAAAAGAGGGAAGACTAGCCCTCCAAAACCAGCAGATATTCCAAAGTTGCTGAAAGTTGCAGATGCAACTGGTACAAATCCTCCCATGAGTCCCAGAATAAGACTAGCAAGATTATTATCTGAAAATCGTACTGGTTCAGGTCTCTGCCCTGCTGGTCTGTTAGGGATTTCGATGCCTGGCACAGGTTTCGATCTTGGATCAACTGGGGTCTTCCCTCGGCCGTAAAGAGAAATCACCTTCTCCTCGTCTATCAGGGCTTTGCAAACAGGGCATTCATGGGACCGAGAGTGACCTTTTAGCCATCTATAAAGGCATGGCCAGCAATATAGATGCCCACAGAGCGTTATCACCGGATCCTGTGCTAAATCGAAACAAATGTTACATTCAAAATCAGCAGCTCCATTCCCGTCGCTCTGTGGGGAAAATGAGCCTTCCGGTGCACTGGTAGTCGGATGATGAGCCTCTGCCATCTGTGCAGCCCACCTAGTCCAAATGCTGCCAAAAGTGCACCAAATTAATCTTGATTACAAACTCAGACTGCTGCTAATCCAATCTGCACTAAAGCATGTAGATCCAGTATATACAGCAGGAACCTATATAACAAGAGTCCCAGAATAACCAAATTGCCAAGAATTATAATCCTGTATTCCAGTTCTGATTGAAACGGCATCAAAAGTGTCAAATATCGTAAGCTGCATTAAGAAAAGCTATTCCAATATCTCAAGTGTTGGTGAATATCTGTGCAATCAGAAGTTATCCTTCAACGGATTGTTGCACTTGTACTGTTGTACAACGACAAAACTCTTATTGACATTTGACACTACGGTTTACAAATACATTTTGTTCAATCTTAAACTATTAATAACCCCAAATCTAATTCGATATTCCATTAAAATACATCCTCTCGACACAGATATGAAATCAATATTTGAATTGATAGCTATCAGTTTGATTCGAAAATCACAAACTATAATAGCAGAACTTTGAAGACTTAATCCTAAAAAACAAATGGCATATAAACAACACAAAAGGAATGGAAAGAAGAAAACGGCAAACTTAAAGCAAATGCTCACCTCTGTAAACTGATCAATAGGGCGAGGAATCAAAATGATGAACCATAAATAAGAGAACTCTTTAGAAATGCAGAAGGTATCTTAATTCCAGAAATTTCCAGCTGATTCTGTTGATCGCTGGCTTGTCTCGATCAGAATTTGGCATTTATATGTTTTAAAATTCAACTATTTGTGTTTGTCGTGGTCGAAAGCCGAAAATCCAAACCCCAACAAGGGGCTGTGTTGGGCCTCATGATGGGCTATAAATATTAGGACCACGTTTATATCATGAGTTGGGCCCATTGTGGTCTACATACTCCAAACATTTTGCAAGGCACAACACATCCAAAGATCTTTGTACTATTAAAGTTTATTTTAATAAATCCTTGTATTATTTTTTTATTTTAGTTAATTCTTGTATCTTAATATTTCATCTAATGAAATCCTTTTTCAACGGCAATCCATCCATGTAATTCACCACAAAGTTAATTGTTTCTTGATCGATTTTAAAATAGTAACATATGTGTTTTTTTACGGATTAATTATAGTTTATAGTCCGAACTTTTTACTTTTTCAGTTTATAGTCTCAGTTTTGATTTAATTTGTTTTATAGCCTGAGTTTTGAGAAAAGTTTGAACTATATAGCATGAATTTTTATTTAATTTATTTTATAACTTAAACTTTAAGAAATTTGAATTATAGCCTGCAATTTGAGACATTATTTAATTATAGCCAACAACAAATAACAATGTCAAGTTTGTGGCTAATATACAATCATTTTATAACAAGATTTGTTCGATTGATGCATGAGCTTTGTCGGTCATCTTATGATAGCGAATTTTAGTGGAAAAGAGCGAAGAACAAATATTGTTACAGCTCCGCTAAAACTTGTCCTTAATGCTCAACTAAAATTGGCAAGTAATACGTGAAAATCTTCATATTGACATGGCCGATAAAGTTTATGTATCAATGAAACGAATCTTGTTATAAAACGACTAGAAATTAGTCGCAAACTAGACATTATTGTTTTTGTTGGCTATAATTGAATAATTTCTCGAAGTTCGGAATATAATTGAAACTTTTCTCAAAATTCGTACTATGAAAAAAACTAAACCAAAATTCAAGCTATGATTCTTTTCTCAAAATTCAGGTTATAAACTATAATTAACTTCTTTTTATTTAAAAAAGCAAATTGTGGGATTTCAACTACAAACCAGGATATTTTCAAAGTAGTTTGGCCGCGGCGTCATCACGCCATGTCGTGGAAGATGTATTGTTGGAGTCAACTGCAGAAAATACTGTATTCAACCCTCACTTTCTATCACTCCACAATCCCAAATATTATAAATTTTGAAGAAAAATAATAGTTATATTACATAAGGATAAATAATTTTAAAAAACATAATCATTTAGTTGGGACGACCGATTTGAAATTGTACAAAAGAAATGGTGAAGGTATATGACAATGGTTATGTATATTTTCACTTGATGGATTATATCATGAAGCAAATCACGTAAGAATAATGTTAATAAGCTAAAATGTACTTGATTTTCTTATAATTTTATTCAAACGTAGAACAAACCATATATATCTTGAAACCCATGACGATGACGACCAGGACTTTGAACTCGATGGGGGGAATTCTTTTTCTCAATATAAATTATAATAATCTAATAATAAAATAAACTCGATGGTATAAAAGAATATTAGAACTAATATTTAAGTGTGTAGATTTTTTATAAATAATGTATGCAATATAAACATTATTACGTAAAAATAGATTTCAAAATTTGAAATACAAATAAAATGTTGTGTAAAATTAAAAAAAAAAAAACTTTACCCGAACATTCTCCTAATCTATATAATAATGTTTTTTTAATAAATCTATTATGGTGGGCGAGACTAGCCGTCATTTTCAAAGAATTTAAGAAGCCCATAAACACTTGTACGATGAAGATCCAATCTTTACCTTACATTATTTAGCAGTTTGCGGGGTGACCAATGGCTTCGCCAAACCATTAGCAGTTTGTCGTATTTTACAAAAAAATATGAGATCGAGAGTACCCACAAGGGGTAAAGTAGTAATTTCGGAAGGTCAAAGTTTGTGCACCTAGTGCCACGTCATGGAGTATGTCTTTATAAGGTATGCTGACTTTTGTATGATCAGCTATGTCGGTCGGACCTAATAATAAGGTCGGCTGCGCCAACTCTACTTTCCTTCAACACTTATACGGCGGCGCATCTCTTCAGTTCAAACTAATGGGCTTTGTTGAATAGCTATTACGTCAGCTTATGGGCTTTGGAATTCCACGGGCAAGTCTCATGTTTATTTCTTACGAACTATACAAAATATTAGATATATATAAATATAGCTGCGGCTAAAATAAAAATAACTTTTAGAATATGAATTTAAGAATTTTACGGTCTTTAGATTATAAAGATTTATGGTAGTTTCATCACCACCTTGTTGCAAGAATTTGCTGTGGAATATAGATGAATTTGATATATATTATGCATAAATTCATTGTGTAGAGCATGTATGAATTCACTAGAAAATTGTATAAATTCAAAAAATTGAACTTTTTTTCACTTTTGGAATTCGAACTCAAAACAATAAATTCATTTGTCAGGGTGATGAATCCATTGTAAATCTCCATGATCTAAGAATCGAAAATGTTTCCTAATTTATAGTCTTAGAGTGGTTTGTAAAATAGTCCTTATATATATATATATAGGGTTGCATTCAAATCCGAACGTTTCTTTATTGCCGAACTAAGAATAACATATAACCGTTC
>JAYDZE010349039.1:0-17752 GCA_034509125.1 Monilaria moniliformis
GAATTTTGAGATATGGGATAATTGAGAAAATGTCAAAAGTTATGATTTTATGTTCCAATTTTAAAAGTTATGGGATTGACCAGAAGTCAACGAAAAGTTATGATTTAAATGGCAATTATCCCTTTGAATTAATACACACAGACATTGCGTTACTTCATATAGTAATTCTGGTGGAATTTCCGTCGCTCGAAAAATACTACATTCCGTTAATTAACTACCAAAGGGGGTAAATGGGGAACCATTATTGATCATCTTTAAAAAGAAAAAGAAAAAAAAACTACACAAAATGATTTTCAACTATATATACGTACACTTATAATCAAATTTTCCGTGAATTATGATTATGATTAAAAAGCAAAATAATTAAATATTACAAACTCATGGCACGTGCATATATGATCTTAAGAAGAAGAAGAAGAATTGCAACGCTATATATATATACATGTTCCGAATCCACTGTGGTATATTTGAGCTTTTTCAACTAACATCAAATAATTATTCATTAATTAGTAGTTTTCATGTGTCATTGCGGTTTACTTTTCCAGTAATGAGCTCTTTTCAGGCGATGAAGTGCAATTCTCAACAATACCAATGCGAGGTACACTCCAATAATCTAATTTATTTAGATGCACAATATATCTATTCTAATTAAATTATAATTATAATAAATAAATGTTAATTATAAAGTAACAACTTCAATCTAATCAAGAATTGGTGAACTGAATGATTACATTAGATATAATAATTTTAAATATAATTAATAAATCTTAATTAAAAATTCTAATTAGGAATTGATGAATTCAAAATGCACATACGTTCTTGCCTATTACACATTCACTCGTTTAACTAAAAGCCAAATGGGAAGAAACATAAACCTTAATCTGCAAGTATTTGAATTTTGGCCAATTCTTTTTTATCATATCAATTGACGTGGCCAGATTACTATTTAGGTCAATAGGCTATTTCTTTTTGCCAAAATATAATATTTCGGACTACTAATTAATACATAATCAATCACCAGCAAATATGCGTAGTACGTCATATGTTAGTACGTCATATGTTAATTTTATTTAACTTTTTTAATACTTTAATTTATATATTTTCATCTCGGACTTTTGGCCTATATATTTTATTGGATTAATTCTAATTAGTGTCCCTAATTTTGAATGTTTTTTGGAAAATGTTTCTAACTTTTATTTTTAATTAAAAAATCCTATCTTTCTAAAAAGTTTGATTAATATCCTACTTCATATGTTCCGACAACAGAATGATGAGATAGCATATCGGCTGCTTAGATGGATTTTATTTCCAGGCTCACAATTTAAACGACATCGTTTTGCAAACTACTAATTATGTGCAAAATGACGCAAAACAACGTCGTTTAAATCATGATCCACCTAAGCAGCTAGTAAGCTCACTCATCATTTTGTCGCTGCAATATATGGTTCATGTCACAAATCAAACTTTTTCAAAAAGATGAGAGCTTTTAAAGAAAAAAAATAGTAGTTTAAAGATATTTTTTAGAAAATTCTAATACTCAGAATTAGGGATACAAATCAGAATTAATCCTATTTTATTTCCCCTTTTAGTGTTTTTTTGCCAAGTTTTATGGCCTGACATTTGAGTCGACTTACAATTAGTATGACATTAAAAAAATTAAAAAAATCCTAATCTTCTGGTTGAGCGTACATTTTAGGGCACAAACTTCTGACGTGGAAAGGTCCGAGGTTGCAGGTGAAAAACTCACGTAAAATCCACGAAAGAATTTAGCGTGGTGATTTATCTTTCCATCGCATGCCAAATTCTCGACTTTGGTGGACCCTTGGCGGTTGCATGAGGTGGCTTCAACAGCAGACCAATCAGAGAGCACCGCCGCCGGGTCGAAGAAGGAGAGCTTCGCCTTCAGCAGGAGACCTTCTTGGTTTAGAGCGAGAAAGACGGCGTTGAAGTGAAGAATCAAGGAGGCCATAAGCATAAATGGGGAGAGAGAAGCTATTGATTGCGTGAATGACGTCGTTTTGTTGGGTTGCATATTTTTCTTAATTTTGTGTGAGGTGGAAAAACGGGACGACGCCATTCTACATGAGGTGGGATAATGAAATTCCACCTATGATCCTAATCAAACTTTTGATGACCAATACACAGGTGATAGTTAAACAATTTTGCAAATTAACATGTTGTTTAACACTAAAATTCAAGTCATATACTATAATTAATCCTTGCAACTTTTTCTAGAGTTTGAGATCTTAGAAAGAATCAAATTTGGGTATTTAAAAATTAAAACTTCAATGTTCAGGACATAAACTTTACTTATCCCTATAATTATACCATATATTAATTTGTTTATAGACGAAACTACCATAATTCTATCCTCCAACCACAAACCAATAGCCAAACTATTATAATTTGCACTTTCCTATCATAATTTATGTATATTTTTCACAACAAAAAATTGCTCTTTCCGAGAACCTAGTTAGTCGGTACAGAGGAAAAATTACTCGGTAAAATCATATTCCTGAGCACATACCGAGCATTGGGCATGCTCGGTACTCAACTCGTCCCTAGATTTAGCGAGCGCGTGTGCTCGGTATTCATAACAATTACCGAGCGGAAACATGTGCTCGGAAACTATAACGACCATGTGCAAACGACGAACGCGGAGTAGCTTCCGAGCACACCATCTTCCTCGGAAACACGAACGACCAATGGATATTCGTTACCGAGCAGACGTTGTGCTCGGAAATAGTTTGTTAGGTTTTTTTAAATTTAATTTTTACCGAGCACATTTGTGCTCGTAAATGTATTAATTGCCTATTTTTAAATAGAATAACTGCCGAGCACTTGCTGTGCTCGGAAATACGTTAGAAATTAATTTTTTTATTGTTTGCTGATTTTATTTTGATTATTTATAATTTCTAAATTATTAAAAAAGCTATATGAAATTAATAATTAAACTAATACTTCAAATGAAATTATTCAAAGTTTAATACACTAAAAAATTTACTTACAATCGAACTAAAATAATCTACATCTTCCTAATTAATTTTGTCGATAGAGTCGTTTTTTTCTTTGAACGTGCAATGTCTCTTTGGTATTCTGCTACATTAGCTCAAACATTTCAGCGACCTGGGCAGCCAAAGCCCAGGCTTGCTCATCCTGCTTTGCCCTCTCTTCCCGATAGCGGGCCTCCTGCTATTCTCCCTCATTCGAGTTGGCTTCCCTCTCCTCCCGGTTGCGCGCTTCCATTTTCTGCATCATAGTCAGGTTTTGAGACTCGAACTGTCTCCGAATTCCCTCCACTTGACGTTCTACTAGCTCATCAACGAAGCCAGGATCGACTCCGCTGGACTAGCCTCCAGAATAAGAAGAGCTTGTGGCGGAGGGAAAGTAGAGGCTCGTCGCCTGTCCAGCTTCAGAAATATGCTTTATCTTATTCGGAGGCCCGACAACCTCTAGAAAAATTGCATCAAGATAAAGGCTATCTTCCCTCTCAGTGCGTCTTTGATCTGCTCTTGCTAGTACTTGTTCCTTCAATGAAAAAAAAAGTTAAATCATTTTAATAAGAAATAGTAAAAATAAAATTCGTAAATAATTTGAACTTAGAGTCAGTAATTACTTGTATTTCCACCGCGCGCTGCGAACACATCATTCCCTATGAATCATTCTTTTTGGTGAATTTGTGAGTCTTTTCAAAGACTTGCCAAAAAGGAGGACGGTTCCCGAAATTTTCTTTTCCCTAAAAGAAAAGAAAATAAATAAATAGTAAAAAACAATAAAAATAAATAAATTTGTAAAGTTACCATTTTTTCCGCGGTCTCGGCGAAAGAAACAGACCCGCCACTGTGTGTGGTAGGTGCCTTCTCTTGCCTCTGTCTCCGATTGTTGGAGCACCTTGTGTAATTCTGGATCACTTCAGGCTTGTTCCAGCTATTGGTATAGCTATTCCAGTTCTCGTTTGTGAAGTAGAGGGGCTTCTTCATCTTCTCATTCATGTTATTGATGTAGTCACCGTATCTAGTTTTACATTTCTTCACCCAAAGTTCTTTTACGGCGGCTTCAGAACATGTCTCGATGTTAGCCATTTTTTGAAAAATAAAATATAAACCAACATTAAATTCATTAAATGTGTTGAAGATATTGCTATAAAAATATAAAATTTTCTTACCCTAAACTCTTCTCAATAAATATCCAAGTATAAATCTGAAAGAGTCTTTTAGCTGTATCCGTTCGGATCCACGGCCTTCTTGAAAGCACTGTTACACAATCACCCGCGACTCTAGAAGGCCAAAACCTACACATTAAGTAATAAAGTTAGTAAAATTTATAAATAACATAATGTAAAATAAAACAAACTTACATTCCGTTCTTTATCTTTATGTATTTGCGACCATATTGATCTTCCTTGGGCTCCTCAGGTTGTGACTGTTGAGGTGTATCATCCTTTTGCTCTTGCTCTTCCTCTATAAGCATATTCGCCTCTAAATGTGTGGACATGCTGGCCTCTAGCCAAAAGAAACCCGCCTCGTGCTTTGTAGCCGACGCCGACTCCGTCTCCGACTGTGAGGATGGTATGCGCTGTGAAGCTGCACGTGCTGTTCTTGATCCTTTTACCATTTCTTTCTAATGTAAATGTTATACCTAAATACAACATATATTGTACATATTATTAATACTAAGTACACATGATAATACAAATCTTGTATACTCTATATGTTTTCCAATTATTCATTTTTCCTTGAGAAAAGAAGATATGCAACCATTCATATATGTTGCAAAAACATTCTACTATAGTGTCTACCTTGATATGTAAACCCAATATTTAAAATTATATGAATATATGAATTAGATTGTTAGAAAAGTTAAAAAGCTATCACATTATCACTAACATAGTGAGGGGCAGTGGACTGGTGTGAACTGATTTAATTTAAATAATCTCATGGAAGCCACAATAGTTTGTCGAACTAAACTGAAAGTAAAGAAAATAAATTTGTTTCTCACATCGCGGAAGTTTATCTCATCAGCCGATTTTCAGTCGAACTAAACTGAAAACAAAGAAAACAAGATTCCTAAACATTGATCAACAACATATCATTCATCGAATTCCAGATTTGCAATACATCAACAACATATATGTTTGTAAGCTTTTTCATTTTTTTTTATCTTTTTTTAGTTTGTTATCTTTTGTTTTTGAATTTTATTATATTATTAGTATCCTATCTATTACATATGTTGTTACAGAGATAAAAGGAAAAGAGAATTTCATAGCTTATAGAAGGTGTTATTTCTGCCAAAAAATCCAGAGTAATGAGCACCTTAGAAACGAACCACCTGTAAGATACTTAGAGAGGTGTAGACTCACTGAGAAGAAGTGAAGAAGGTGAGAAGTGAAGAAGGTGAGAAGTGAAGAAGATGAGAAGAAAAAAATAAATGGAAGTTCAGCAAGCAATACATTTGTAGTCTTGAAGGTTAACTTAGAGAAGACAGAGAATATTTAAGGCCAAGGGGACCTCGAAGTTAAAAGAGTAGAGGCTAGGGTTGACGAATAGACTTACTTGTTGTGTGACGGGGACAACCGAAGGAGGCGTTGAGGTGAGGAAACACCATGCAAAAGAAAAGTTAACAAAAAAATTAGCAAATAACAAACACATTATAGCTGAAGATTAATTATCAAGAGCAAAAACTACAAAATAGTGTAAAGAAGATAAAGATCAGATCTTCCAGCAACAACTGTCGGAAAATGAGGAATTGCAAAGTAGAGAGAATTTTTAAGGCCCTCCATTCAAGCAGAAAGACAAAGAAAAAAGCGAGAGGGAGAGAGACGTTCTTTTTGTTTATATTTTGTCTATTGGAACCTGAAAACTAAAAAAAATTAAAAAATCGGAGTACAAATTTGTTCAATATATAGATCAAACAAAAAATTCTCACAAACAGATCAAACAAGCAAAAACACCTCAAAATTATGAAGAAATTGATCTCCCAAATAAATATACAAATGATTCAGATATTGAGCGTTGGGGTTATCAAAAGCTCTTAGGCGATGGTGGACCGAGATTTACCGACTAGAACAGAATGACTAGAGAAGACCGAAGAGAAAAAGGATTTTGAAGAACATAAAATGAACAAAAATAAAATTAACAAAAACAAAAAACATAATGAAATGCACTCCCTGCTCTGACTATTCAGAATGCATGATAACCACAGATCCGTCGTCCAATCGTTAGTTCTACAAGAAAATACGAGTGCAACGAAATAGATCAAATTAGAGAAGTCAAAAAAGTAAAAAATGAAACATAACTGTAAATCATTGTACATCTACCTTTAGGGTGTTTGTGAGGAGGGACAAAGGAGATCTAGGGTTCTAGTGGAAATTTGGATGTATACTATCGTTTGTTTTGGAACAAAAATAAATAGATTTGTTGAAGAAATGGTCAGTTCTTGGTAATGAAAGAATCAATGCTCTTTGCAGTTGGGAAGGGTCGATTTAGCAAGGGTTTTGCCGAGACTATGAGTTTGCCCTTTGCAATTGATATGGGCTTTGTGTAGGTAGTTTCCTGGCCCGGTATTTTAGTCATTGGGTCTTCCATGGGAATATAATGCGAAATGTTTCTTAGAACAACAAAACGAAACAATAAATTCGTAAAATATGGCCTCAAAAACTTATTATCCGCCCAAAACAATTTTTATATTTGTACAATCCAAGTATACACCTTTTATTTCTTAAAGAAAATTTAAGAAGTAATGTGCGCTTAAGAAAATTGTGACATTCTTGAAAATCGTGATGTTCCTATTTCCTAAAGTTGGAGTGTTTTTTATTTTTTTTAAAACATACAAGAGTTCAACTTGACAATTGAACAAGATTAAAGATGTGCTATTGGTCAGGTTCTATCTCAAATTCTTTAATAAATTCAAAGTCCTATTTCAAGCCTGATTCCAATAGAGCAGACACATTGTAAAACTGAAGGTTGTAACATGGCAATAGTGGATATACTTCAAGTCAAAAATAGTTAGGCAACCCCATAAGAATTAAAAGAGAGTTAATTTTGTGCAGGAGATTGGTTATGGTTGGTGGCTGATAATAATGCAATGTGGAGAGTGAAAGATGCGAAGTTATTTTATAGAGGGGATAGAAAAGAGGAATCCTGAATTATTTTGAAGAGGAAAAATGTTACAAAATAATGAATAATTATAATATATAAAATATTTTAGAGTAAATGATAATTTAATACTAAATTTATAATATTTATCAGAAACACACATATGTGCATTAGATTTTTTTCCAAACTTACTAAATTTATAATTTTTATTATATACTTAAATTGTTGTTATGCACATTTATCATTATTAAACATTAATATAAAACTAAAGAGTTAGGGTTAAAAAGATCGGAATATAATTTATATAATTGCTAAATGTTAGCGAAAAAATTGAATTTTTCAAAAGTTGTAATAAAATTAATAAAATCACTAAAAATCGCGATAGATTTGATTACCAAATCCGGGCCCATCACATTTCAATCGAGTCAACGCAGCCCGCTGGCTTATCTCTCAATCTCATCAGACACGTGTCATCATTTTCAGCCTTCTGGACTCCTAAACTCATCATTAACTGAAGTTGATGAGATCCTTTGGGGTCCGTCGTAGCCAATGTTACATGGTATGATAACACAGTCAGAGCACCCTGCCTGCCCCCACATCAGACAACCCGAGAGAATATATATAGAGAGAGAGACTGTGTTGGTGTTGGTGTTAGTGTGTGTGTGTGTTTTTCTCAACCAGTCAAAGCTTTTATGGAAAACGAAAGCTCTCTGCAAGCTCGCCCCACCCCGACCCCCACTTATTCCTCACCCTTCCGTTTGTATTTCGTACTATTTCTCTAAATCTGTTAGGCGCAATTGTTTGATTGCTTGATTGCGAGCTCTGTTTTGATACCGAGCTTAGTGATTTGGAGACATGACTGATCGGTAGCTGTAGGTATGGTTTCCTTTTACTGCTTCACGAAATGCTGCTATTCGGCTGTTTTCGAAGTCAACTTTTCTAGGAAAAGTGCTAATTGTAGTGCTGCGGTTCTGACTTTTTTTGGAGCTATCATGTGGTTATTGTTAGGGTTTGAAGGTTATTGTTAGGGTTTGAAGCAGGAGCTCAATTTTTAAGTGTATCGACGTTTTGCTTTTAGAGGTATGGCTTCGGGTGGTGTAGCGGCTGATAAGCCGAAATGCGATGCGATGCTTGTGGATAAGCTTCCAGAGGATATCAATGAGATGAAGATCAAGGACGAGAAGGTGGAAAAGGTTGGTTTCCTAATGTAATCGTGTTGAAGATTTTGTGGTTATGTCGGGTGCGTTGGTACTGGTGTAGGTGCTGATGTTTATGCTGATTGAACTTTTGGTTTTGATTGCAGGAAATGGAAGCCGCTGTAGTAGATGGAAATGGAACTGAAACGGGGCATATAATTGTGACGACTATAGGTGGTAAAAATGGTCAGCCTAAGCAGGTATTATGTTGGAGTTGTTTTTGGTTTGAAGTTAGTGTTTAGGTTTGGGAAGTCTGAGTTGTATGACTATCGCTTTAGAGGCCGATAGTTTGAGATAAGTGAAATAACCTAATATGTCTAGGAGTGGTTGTTTGTGAGTTTTATTATTGCAATTGTAGCTGTCTGCTTGGAAGTTTTTCAAAGAACTGTCAAGAACTTAAGAATTTAGGTGGACCAAGGAAACTTGTCTCAAGTATTCCAATTAGGAGCAATAGAAAATGAAAAGAAATAAGAAGAAGCAGAAGAATGTTTCTTGCATATGGAGGATCCTCTATTACCATCCTACAATGTATTAGATTGCACTTTTATGTTTTTTCATTAATCATGTGATTTTATAATTCATTTGTCCGTATATTGTCATGTGATATGGTGTGCATTATAAATTATGAGATTTAAATGCTATTCTACAGTTAGATTGTTTAGCTTATAGAGCAATCTATGTATGTGATGCTTGTGTTTCTGTCCATATAAAAACAAATATGCGAGGGAACACTTGCACTTGATATGTTGGCTTCCTCTCTTGTCAATCTACAATAAATACTAAATACCTCACTTTAACAACTAAGGATCTTCTCTTATTTTATTATGGATGAAGAGTGTGGCTGTATATTGGCGTTTGGTTTGGTGTAATCCTTATCTTCTTGTGAAGTGCAAATATGGAGGTGATTAACACTGCCTGACCTGTCTGTTGCTTCTATTCCCTCTCTTATCAGACTATAAGTTATATGGCTGAGCGCATTGTAGGACAGGGTTCTTTTGGAATTGTTTTTCAGGTAAGATGCTGTTTTTTATGTGTTTCTGCGATATATTTTATGATGATTTAGAAATTCTCAGTTAGTGATGTTGAGTCGATTTAGTTTTGATCCTTTGTGGAACTAAAAAGGGTTGTAGATTACTAGATACACAATTACTTGTCCCAATCATACATATCCTGGAGTTAGTTTGATTTTAAAGAGAAGATCTTAAGAGCTATGATTGTTAAATTGCAGGCCAAATGTCTTGAAACAGGTGAAACAGTTGCAATCAAGAAAGTTCTGCAGGATAAGAGATACAAAAACCGTGAATTGCAAACAATGCGCCTCCTGGATCACCCAAATGTTGTATCTCTTAAGCACTGCTTCTTCTCAACCACTGACAAAGATGAACTCTACCTTAATCTAGTTCTTGAATACGTGCCCGAGACAGTCTATCGTGTAGCTAGACACTATAGCAAAGCAAACCAGAGAATGCCTATGATATACGTCAAGCTTTATACATATCAGGTTAGCCGACTTTTTACTATGTGCGCCTACCTTGATGAAATCGTTGAAGTTTAAGGCATGATATTCATGTTAGTATTTTATTTCAAAATATTAAATATAAATATTAGCTGCAGTCTCACAGTATCCTATGAATTCTGTCATCTCAGATTTTTAGAGCTTTGGCATATATTCATGGCATAGGAGTATGCCACAGAGACATCAAACCTCAAAACCTTTTAGTATGTACTTATTTATTAAGCAGTTAAAAAAATCCAGATACTGTCATTTGACTAATTCAATCTATTGTTACAGGTCAATCCGCATACACATCAGCTCAAACTCTGTGATTTTGGAAGTGCAAAAGTTTTGGTATTGACTTTATTTAATACTTGTAACTTTGATTTTGTGACTGATGTTTCAATTGATCTCCACCTCATCAGCTCTGAGTTGATGAGATTACCTCAGACTCCAATTTTTGCTTGCATTTTATCTTATTGGAAAGGAAAAGAATCTTCCTCCAAATTTCAATTGAATGCTGCATAAGAAGTAATATGTACTATTTCATAAGTTCTGTGGATCTTTGGCATAAAATTTAACTGTTGTGCAGTTTCTTGTCTACTATTTTCAAAGCATTGAACCTAAAAATTCCCTGTTTGTGATGAATCTTGATGTCTTTCATGTTTCTTTAACATGGGAGTAATCCTGTCCACTGAAAGAAGCTTAAAGTATTCCATCACATGTAACAGGTAAAAGGTGAGCCAAATATATCATATATTTGTTCTCGGTACTATCGTGCACCTGAATTGATATTCGGAGCAACTGAATACACCAGTGCAATTGACATCTGGTCTGTTGGGTGTGTCCTTGCTGAACTTCTACTTGGCCAGGTTCTTAATAAGCTAAACTATTTCTATTCCGAAAAAAATATTACCATATTAAATATCATTATTTTATAATCTTCTCGTTGTGACCTTTTTATTGGTTTTGTAGCCTCTCTTTCCTGGTGAGAGTGGAGTCGACCAGCTAGTGGAAATTATCAAAGTAAGCATACCTAATTACTTTAGAAGAGCATCTGGGTACTCCATTTCGCTTCCCGCTGATTTCCAAATAAGTATGTTCGAACTGATTGGTACTTGTATTGGTACATCTAGGTTCTTGGAACACCAACTCGTGAGGAAATAAAATGCATGAACCCAAATTACACAGAGTTCAAGTTTCCTCAAATTAAGGCCCATCCATGGCACAAGGTTGGAATCCATATCTGTTGATCACTGTGCCTACAATGCTTTAACTCTTTGTATGCTGATTATATTTTCCTTGTAGATTTTTCACAAACGGACGCCCCCTGAAGCTGTGGATCTTGTATCTAGGCTACTTCAGTACTCCCCAAACTTAAGATACTCTGCTGTGAGTTCCATTCTTTTGATGCATCATCTCTGGCTTCGTGGTCTCTTTTTTGTTATTATATTCTCAAAGCCAACAGGGTTTATCGTTTATACTCCTCACTTGCAGTAGCAAGAGCGAAGTTTAGTCTTAATACAATTAAAGTGAACTGTACTTGTCTTAGCCACATGTCAAGAATTTCTGCATGACTGGTACTGATATCTTTGCATTTTTCCCAAGTTGGAAGCTTGCATACACCCATTCTTCGATGAACTACGCGATCCTAGTACCCGGCTTCCTAATGGTCGTCCATTGCCTCCTCTTTTTGACTTCAAACCTCCAGGTCTTGCTCTTGTCTGTTGCACTTTCACTTGATTCATGTTGAATTCTGTAATGCTGACTCGTGCATTTTCAGAGTTAAAGGGAGCATCGTTGGAGTTTCTGTCGAAACTGATACCAGAGCATGCTAGGAAGCAGTTCCCTGCCGTAGGTTCTTAAGGTTTCTGGATATGTTGAAAGACCAATTTGTTTATTGTATGCTAACTCCCTACTAGCTATCTAACATCAAGTTCCAGTTTTTCATTTCCTATCATCTTATGCAGTTCTCTTTAATTTCAATTTATCCCATTTTGACTCCGAAATTGTGTGTTCATTTCTGAGTGACATCTAACCTTGATTTTTAATTAAATATTTTATTTATTTATAAACATTATGTAACCTAAGTTGTAATTCATATTCATATTAATTGAGATTTGAACAAAAATTCAGTAACACCTAAAACACACACACACACATAGAGTACATTATCATTCTACTTGTAATACTCACATCAAGATTTGCATCAAACTCATATAACACCAAAGGAGAGGGGGGGGGGGGAGGGTAAGAGAAACAAATACATTTATATTCTACATGCAAGATTTATATTTATATTCATATAAAGTATGCATAAAAAACCACAAAAATCTAGAGAGAGAGAATCAAGATTCCTAAGATCTCTTCCATACATTCAAAGCTACCACTAATTAGTAATAACGTTTACTTGACCAAATATGATAAATCAAGTTTAAAAGAAGTTCAACTGAAAGACAATCTAACGATTGTATACTACCACTGATTAATGTAAAAACAATAGTCAACTTTTCTTGTCAAGTTGCACTTTAAGCCACTTGTATTTCAACTCGGTCGGCATTCTCACAAATGTATCAAACAATATGCGATCATGCATCATCAAATCCAAAGCCTTGATTGTCTACATGTCATCCAGATCAACTGTCTTCAACTCCGCTAAAATTTCTTGGGGATTAATCTTTTTTTTCTCTGCCAACATAAGTTCTTTTTCTGCTAGAATAAGTTTAGACTTTTTCTTTTCCAACATCAAATAGACACTAAAATCAGTAGCCATTCGCTTCATACAATCGGATATGATCTTAGCCGATGATGTTTTCTTCTTTGGTCCTAGAGAACTTGAGGAAGATGCTGCCTCCTTTCGTTTTTGTCGGGCCAACAAATCTCTCGAAACATCAATTTCTTCACCACACTTGTCAAGTGAATCTCCAATGGTAGCAGAATCAACCTCAATCTCATCATTTACTTCTTGAAATGTTCTTGCACCTTGCCCATAACACGATCTTGTGAGAAAAGAGTACAAATATCATCCCAATTCTCGATCACAATTCTTCTCCTATAAGGTGCAAGTTTTGGATTTGCCTTCAAAACAATAATAACATATTAGCCACATAATTTTTGGATTGAACCAAAAATAAACTACCACTTAGTAATGGAAGGATAAGGATATACATAAACTTACCTTCAACCATTCATTCCACACGTTTTCATCATGAACTGCAATTCTACCCATTGTGTAATCCTATGTGATTGGAGTGCCAGAATTGCATGACATCAATAGTGGATGCAGGATTTCGTAGTGTTTCTCCCACATCTTCAAGCGAGCTTGAATATTATGCTTATCCACCTTAACATTTAGATTCACCATAAGTGCATTTATAGCAGCTGTCCAAGAAGTAGACTTCCAACCACATTTTCTGTCAAGTTTGTTTCCTTGATTCATCTGTTTCCTTGATTCATCTGTTCAGCTGTCCAATAAGTGCACTTATGGTGATTCTATTAAGTAGTCCTATTACATATTTAGCTTAATAAGAACGATCCTAAAAGCTATGTCTATTTTGATAATGAAGAAACATAGCTTCGGCTAGATCATCCCTATATCTAGTCCACTCATTTGTAACTTGCACAACTGTAACTTGATCTAAGTGTTTAGTCTCATCCTCCTCGCTATGATCATCACCCGACAAACTTGGTTGGCAATGTTCTTCCTCATTATGATCATCACCGTGTTGAGTAACCTTACTTTGAATCTCAGCATCAACTTCATCCAATAATGGATCATTAGGTGTTTCTACTCGAATAAGATTGTGAAGAATAACACAAGCATGATTATTTTCACATGCGTTTTGACATCAAAAAAAGATACTTCTCTAAGAATCTTCCTTTGGATTTTGTGGATTGTTGCCTCTAGTGGACCACTCATTGAGATGATATCGAATTTCTCTATAAGGAGCTAGAAAGCCAGGTCTATTGGTATACCCCGCATCTACCAGAAAATATTTATCTACGAGATAAAAATTTAAATTTGATCATTACTTTAAGCTTAAAAGAGATAACAAAAGAAAAAAAATTCTTAACCACAACATACCCTTAGGAACTATAAATGGATCTTTTCTAGTAAGTGCTTCTCGTAATACTCTGTTATTTGCTGCAGATCATTCCCATCCCAATAAAATATAGGTAAACCTCAAGCCACGGGAACATACAGCCAAAACATTGGTCGTCATCCTATCCTTTCTATTTCTAAAACCGTCAAGTTTGTCAAGTTTAAATCATGCAAAATTTGAATCCTTGTAAGTCTGGTCCTAAATAAATTTCACAAAAATCCATCAATACTATATATAAGTACAATTTAAAACAATGCTCAAATAGCAAGGCTTACAACTTGCAATTTAATTCATATGTAACTTTCATAAAAACCAGTAAACATACAAATAATGGGGCAATGATCAACTAAAATTTCACTAACAAAACAACAAAAAAGGAATAGAAAAAGAACCCAAAACAATTGTCCCCCCACTATTCCTACTAATACAACAAAGGAAAGATTTCCATCTCAGCTTTTGTGGGAAGTAATGCAGTAATAATAAATTCACTTCTTATCAGCCAAAAATATAAAAATAAGATAACAACATGGAATTTGCTCTAACTGTGCTAATCATATTTTTCTGAACAATTTGAGAATTCAAGAAAGAAAAAGATAGTGTTAACACTAGTATATTTTCTTTCCATTATCTATGATTCTTCTCTTTTAAATATCTGATTTCATATTTATATTTTTATAGAAAGTGAAACTAAACAATCTATAAGCATAGGTACCTCTAAAGCACCTCACTGGAATGTAGCACATGTATATTATACACCACATAGTCTGCCAATACATGTTTCTTGCTTGATATATGATTTGTACTTTAGAATGCGAATAAATGTCTTATGAATTTTTTGAAGTATTGAAGATTTTATTTGATGCAGATAAATGTGGAAATTACAGCTGATGCATAAAAATTAAAGCTTTCAAATTAAGCAGGCTGAAAACAGAGACAAAATGATGCAATAGTTTGAAAAAGGAGTAATTATGCCAACATAAATTATAAGGAAGAAAGAAAATAAAAAGTACTTCCCACTAGTCAAACAAATATGTTTTCTCATTTCTTTAGAATATCAAACACAAAAAGGATTAATGGAAAAAAGGTTAAATCAATAAGTCAAGGTATTGCGGTGGTGAAGAAATAGTGTGGTATAATTTTGGAAATAAATAGACAAGCAACTGTTTTTATAAAAACCAACAAGAAAAGATATTCATACTCACCGACGTAGTGTCCATTAATCGTGATGTTGGGGATATGGGAAATGCTGGGCCATTGAGAATCATATCAGTAAAATGAAGCAGTATTAAGTTTGATAGCACAGTTTAGTTAAAAGCAGTTTACCTCTGTGACCCACACAAAAGCACCCTGCAAGGAATGGTCACAGAAGGAGACTCTATTAATTCTCTAGTAGAAATGTAAAGACCAATAATCCATAAAATGGTATGTTATCAGCTGGAGTAATTGAGATGAATGTAGACTAATCAAGCACCATTTTAACCAAGGAAATAACATGACTGTTAAAACACCAAAAAATGACAGATCTGAAAACCCTTTAGTTTACAAGAACAGTCTACCCCAAAATTCAATCGAACACAACCAACCCTAGCTAACAACTATTAATATTTTATTTCACATTATTAGTTTTTCTCTCATTACTAATTCATCAAACAATTTTTTTTCTCTCTATTTATACATCTTAGATAAAAGTTCCTAAAATCTCGTGTTATCCACCAAATGTGAGATCTTCTCTAGGATCTAAAGGAGTAATTTTTTTAAGATTATATTACATAATAGTAATATTATCTTTTGTAAGTAAATTTATGTTGTACAAAAATTTCAATTGTATAAATTTATAAATTTAGTGTAAAATAGTGCATTTCAATTGTTTTTATTGTATAGAGAAGACATATGTGATATTAGCGAATGGGAAAGAGAAATGTTTTATTATATAATTAAAATAATATATTTAAAAAGTTTGTGTATTCTAAAAAATTATTTATGTATTAATTCCAACAATGTTTACTGTATATTGCATATAACATTAAAGTACGCACACAAAATATTATTTACGTATCGATTCCCAATCTTTAATAGACGGGGTTGTATGATGGTATTCGGCTTGCCAGATGAAGTGGTTGTACCCCTCAATTGGATTTTACAAAACCTGTTAAAAATATATTTACAAAATTACGCACTATTATAAAATGTGGTGGCTAGCGATTAGCTTCCTTCCAAGTTTAAAATCTAAGTGATGCTCCTTCTTACTTCTTCTCGTATATTGTTTTGAAAATAAAATTCTCAGTATTTCTACACAATCTCCAAACTTTTAGATATTTTCCTGTTATAAATTTTGATAAGTGAGATAATGTGAAAGGGCCAAATTGTCACTAGTAAAAAAATTCAAAAAATCCAACTAGCTGTTATTCGTAAATTTGTTGCACTCTTTCTTCCCTTTGTTCAATAAAAAACGTGGATGTATAAGGCCTGTGTGACAGCTATTCTATCACCAAAACAATTAATGCAGTCGAGATTTATATTGCAGAAATAGAAAGCTAAAATAATTGAGTCATCCTCGTCAGCACCACGCCATCCTCTTAATTATTGAACGTTTTTAATCAACGGTGGGGCTCTTCCTTATTTCCGACCCTTAATTCCATTTTACTGTCTAACCTTTTTTATTATTATTACCAATTAATATTACGCCAAAATAAAAGTATAAAATTCGGCTTCTATGTTTTGGCAATGTTCATTGCATGGCGATCCAACGTAATATAGCCTTATAGATGACTAAAATTTAGGAGTAATATATAAAAACTAAATGGAAATATACATCTTATAAGTAGCAGTAAGTTCAGTCCAAAATTCGTAGGCGGACCCTAATAGCTCGCTAAATTTAGAGAATTAGGTTTGTAAATTTATAATCTGATAAAATATCAATTCGATTAGCCCGCACCGGACTAACCAGTAACCTGAGTAGGGCTTATCCAAAACCTCATGGGTTAGCCCTATATCCACCAATGGCCTATAGTTCCGGCTTATTTGACAATTGGTTCTACATTTTAATGATAATTTTGATAAAATGACACAAAAATAATATAAAATAAACAACCAATTTATATCTAATGGATATATGAATTAGATCTATACTAATACAATATATAATAAATAAATGAATTGGAAAACTCAAGTTTATTATATAAAATATTTTGAATTCTAAAACATATTTTAAAATTTATTGAAATTTGTTTATATTTCATTTTAAATTTACAAATTTAAATAATATTTTTTAACGTATCAAGATCCATCATAAGTTATTCTTATATGTTAAGTCATTCTGCAACTCAAGATTAATCCAACGTCATTCTTATCCAATGTCAATTTTTTTTATACTAATAGTATTTAATTGTGTCTGAATTTAAGTACATACTGCAAAATTCATCCAATTAAATATTCTACATTCATCATTAAATATTAGAGAGATCATACATCACTCATTAGTTTTATCGTTAATTTTTAGCCCAATTAGCCTGTTGGGCTAGTCCAAAACCCTAATGTTTGAGGTTATGGTTCGAAATTTGTAATCCGATAAAATTTCAGCTCGATTAGCCCTCAACTCAAATAGAGTTGACACGAAATTTAATGGAATGACCTGATTGACATCACTAAGATTGTAATCGGAAATAAGTATATGCGGTTACATATAATTCACAAGTTCAGGTAAACGGTATAAGCATTCAATCGTAGTTGTTAAAAATTAAAGTTATACTGGAAAATTTTAGTACTTACCGGTGTGCAGCGGCGGATTTTTTTTATGTTGTGAGAAGAGATGCATGGTTGATTGGTATTGAAGATTTGGGTAGCCTTTCTCGAAAGATTGTTGAA
>JAYDZE010349150.1:0-17751 GCA_034509125.1 Monilaria moniliformis
TGATGTAACCTTCATTGACACTGTGGCCAATACTCAGCCTATAATGCAAAAGACCTAGACCTTATTTGTTTAATCAAACGATTTATAAAATCAAATGATAAACAAATACATGTGACAAAATAATATTCTTCTCATTGATGAGAAATAAGGTTTTACAAAATACAAAGCAGCTCGAAGCTTGTTTTTCAGTATATACCCTAACACTTATCACATCTCAACAATTCCTTCAAAAAAATATGCAAGCCAACAACAATGTGGTCCAAAAGCTAGAGAAAGCCCAAAATGAACAAAAAATGAGTCTTGAAGCACTTACTACGAAAATGTCACAATTGGCCATTTCAATAAACGAGTTGTGTGGGAATTAAAGAAGGATCCCTGCCCAAGTGCAACCACCTCATAGGGAGAACATTAGTCAGATTACATTGAGGTATGGGAATGAGTTAGTGGGAGCAATAGCCTCAAACTTCAAAAGTGGACCAGGGGAGACGTCTGGAAGCAAGTCCAAACTGCCCAGTCTGCCTGAGTTCCCCAGTCCGAAGGTCCTTACTGAACAGCAGAACCAAGAAAGAGCAAGTGAAGCTCTCTTTCATCCAACACATAATTCAAACCATTTGTTCCATAATAGAGGGTCTGAATAGAACAACAACATAGAAAAACTGGTTGTGAAAGATCCAAGGACAATGCAAAATTCCATTCCAAATATGCAACCTTATTTTCCGTGGCGATTGGCAAAGATGAATTTTAAGGAGGAACCAAATAGGAAGTTGAACACTCATATGAGAGGGGCCATACTTAAGGAGATATCAAACCGTTTTTTAATTTCTGACAGCAATTCTAACCTATTGGGGCAGTGGAAATTCAATAACATTGTTAACCTCCATCTCCCTTCGTGGTCAACAACCACCACTTTCCATCTGCCCAGTTTGAAAGATGCATCAGAAATTACTTCAGAAGCTGCCCAACACAGTGCCCCTACATTCCAGCAGATGTACATGAATCCTTTATCTACTCTTTTTATTGCCAATGGGCACAGGCTTAAGCCCATCTCAGACCTCTGCGCTCGCACCACACTACAATACCTCCAGTCCAGGAGGATTCCACAGAGGCTGCTAAGTCTGTGCAATCAGAGCAAACTGCCCAGTCTGTACCTGTAGAAGTTGCTCATCTGAATGTCTCAAGCCCAACCCCAGCAGATGCTCTCACCATTCCAGAAGAAATCCCAGACTGCCCCCCCCTCCCCGAAGCTGCCTAGCCAGAACCTGTTGTTGCTGCCAAGGAACAACCTGCTACCACTCAGCTCTCCTCTGCCGAAGATGCACCCGCATAAGTCCCTGAATCTTCCCGAGCTGCCTCTCGCCGTTGTAGGCGCGCCCGGTGACCTCTATTTCCTTATCTTTTTAGTTTTTTTCTTTTTATTTTGTGTGTTTTTATGTGTCTGTGTTCCCTCTTTGAATTTAACCTGTCTTGCTTGATGGCAAGCAAGATTTAAGTGTAAGGAGGTTTGGTTTATTTTTGTGCCTCCTTTTGTGTCTTGTTTGATGCTGAACTGTTATCAATTAGTTGCCATTTGTTTTCTCTTTTACTTTGATTTCAGTAATGCATGTGATCGTTTAATGAACTTTTCCCTAAATTGATTTTGGTTTTTGTTGCATGAAATGAGTATGATGGACTGTCAATTTTGAATCAAAATGCTTGCCCACTAAATGCAGAACTTGAAGCACTTTCTACTATATTCTTTTTGAGTGTTTCTTGTGCTTGCATGAATTGTGGTATGAAATAGTCATAATTAATGAATGATAGAGGGTAATAGGATAACCATTTTGAGCCTTGTTTTCTTCAATATCCACCTGACATGTTATCCCTAGTAAGCCATTTTGAAGCTTGAGACATGTTCTTGATTGAAGTTAGAAATTATAAACATTATTCTCAAATTTTGGACTTGCTTTCTGGCCCATGTTATGCATAACGTGAACTTGTTAAAACTAAGCATGCTTTACATTGATTGATGAAAGCATAGGGATTATGTATGGTTTATAGTGAAAAAGAGAATGGTACAAGGTGAATGAAAAAGAATGAAAAAAAGTATGAACACAGAAAGACAGAAAAAGAAAAAAAAGAAAAAAAAGAGATGCAAAAGATGAAAAGATCAATCTTGTGTACACCCTTGATTTGAAATCAGTGCCTACTTGCTGAAATTTCCTGTAATGCATTAGTTGCTTAGTTTTGACAAGTTTTGATCTTAATTCATAAAATGCATAACTTGATTTTCTTTGCTAAAGCTTGAGACCCATAGGATCTAACCGACATATTTTAATAGTTCCAAGCCCCATTATCTCCGAATCAAAAGACCCTCGTAAGTTGCAAGTGACCATTTAATACTATATTGATTGCATCATTTTTTTGTGAGAAAATATGCATGCATAAGTGAGAAAGAGTTGAGAGTATCTTGTGCATTTGATTCAAGCTTTGACTATCTTGACAAATGAATAACTTAACTGAATGTAAGGAGGGGGAAGTGATTTGAATGATTGCATATATGCTGAGTTTGTTGTTTTTTTTTTTGGAGAAAGCTTTGAGTTAGATTGTATTACATGTGCTTGGCATCTGTTGAGTCTTTGTGTCTGATTTGTTTCTTCTTTGTGTCTTGAGTCTTGAGTTTGTTGAGTAAAGGAAATTACTAGCAACAATCTACTTTTTGTGCTTAACCACATCACATGCTTGAGGGCAAGCATGATTCAAGTGTAAAGACGTTTGATAAGTGTCAATTATTGCTAGTAATATTGGTCAAAATTGAGCTATAACTGAACATGATATCTACATTAATCAGGTGGTTTGATAAAACAAATGGCAAGAAACAAGAGCAAGGGTAAAAATGCTAAGAAATGAGAAAAATCGGCTAAGGAATCCAACAATGAGGCAGAAGAGACGTTCAAGCTGGGCAACCTGTTGCTGACAGTACTGAACACTGCAGGACAAAAAGTGGTCCCGGACGGAAATTGGTGAGGTGGCGCCACCAGCTACTTTGAGGGGCAAATATGTCCAACCAATAAGGCCTGAAGATAAGAAAACCTAGTTGGAGAACAAAGAGGGAGCTGCACTATAAAAGGAAGAAGGAAGATAGAGGAAAGAGACATCCATTCACACACATTTCACTCCAATTCCTCACCTGCACATCCTAGCTAGTTAGAGTTTTTTTAGAAGACCAACCCCTCTACCAATATGGGATAGGGCAGAGGATAACTCCAGATTTATTTCGTTGTTTACATGGAAGTTGGCCACTGTTACATTGCTAGTTTTGCTTGGAAACCTTTAGTTAATCTTAGCTTGAGTTTTTGAGATCATTTTGTTGGAAACATTGAAGATTTGGTTACATTTTTATGTTTGCAATCTACTTCAGCTTTTGAGTATGGTATTTAACGTTTGAATCCAGTTGTGTTTAGTGCATTAAATCGTGGCATCCTTAGTCCAGAAGTCTAGTTAAGAGTTATTTCTTCCTAAATCATGTTGAACTTGTTTAGTTCTATGTGATCTTTAGTTTTTCTTGTTCTTTTTATGTTGTTTGAACTGATTTGAAAGGGATAATTTAGATCTTAGATGAGAAGTTCAGTTTAGAAGCTTGTTGATTCAATTTCCTTGGTCTTGCTTAAATTTTCGTGAGTTATCTTAGCATTAGTAGCTTTATAGTTTAGTTTTCAATCTCCTGCACATTCTGGTTCTGCACCTCTGTGTCCAGCCTGCTGCACTGCATGCACCTCTGTGCCCAGCCTGCAGGCCTGCTTCTGTTTTCTTTCCCAGTTTGAGCATGCATTTCTGCACCTTCGAAAAGCCACAATGTTTCTTACTCAAAATAGAATTTTGACTAGCTTTTTGCTTTTTGTTTTAGCTTGTTGACTGAATCTTGTCTTAGTGGGTCTAGCTAGTTATAATCTGAATTTTCAGTTGATATTTTAGCATTGGGTTCCAAGTCTAGCATTGGGTTCCAAGTCCAGCATTTGATTCAAGGAAAGCTTAAGTTCATTTCTCGCACTTTTCAGCTTTTAGGTAGCAGTAGTTGAATTTCCAGTACCTTTAATTTGCCCAGTTTGTTTCTTGTTTTTAAGTTACCCAATTTATTTCATGTGATTATGTTTGCTAATTTTTGCTTGTTTAGTTTATTTAGTTTCGTAGGTTAGGATTGTTTCTCACGCTTTTAATTAGTTTATTTTCTGTTTTCCTTCTCTAAAATGACATTAGGCGTGGCGGCATCGCCGAACTCTTTTTAGGCATCGAAATACATAATGAAATTGTCATTCCTCGTGGGATCGACCCCGCTCTTGCCCTATACTAATTCAATAGTATAGTGTATAGTGGGAAACCACAAATTAATTGATAGGCTGAGTTTGTCTCATTATCTTCCAACGACATAGCAAATTTAGCTCCTATCACAACCAATCAAACACACCACTTAGAAAATAATCAAAGTGAAGCGATAACACGAAATAAACACTCAATTGCAAATTCATCATTCTTGCATAAATCTCTAGCTAAAACCTCCCACAAATCCTATCCTAAGCTCATCTTCATCTCAAGAAGCAACCCTTTTGCTTCATCAATCAAACCTCTCTTGCAAAGATCAGTCGTCAAAACGCCGTAGTTCACAAGCTCGGCCTTGCATCCATGGTACTCCATATCGAAAGAGCACAAACCTACCGAAAAAGCACAAAGAGCACAAACCTTCCATCAACAGAGCATAAGTGATCCATCAACAGAGCATAAGTGACTGCATCTCCTCGCCTTCCTTTCGCCCTCATATCCTCAAACAATGTTTTCGCCTCATCCACATCATCCCTTTTGCACAAGAACCCAATTTGAGAATTGTAATTCACAACTGTAGGCTCCACTTCTATCGAGCATTTCGTCGAACACCTTCATCGTTTTCTCCCGATCATTATTCCCCAACCACATTTTGGTCATTACGTTATACGAAACCGAATTCAACCTGAATCCCATCTTTGGTCCATTGTCGAACAACCCGATAGCATCAGGAATTCGCCCGCCGTTAACCAAAACATTCAAAATCGTATTAAACGATTGCGTCGTGCGCGCACAGTTATACGACTTTCCCATCTCGCGGAAAACCTCGACTGCTTTGTCGACCAAATCGACCTTCCCGTAATGCCTAATCAATCCGATAAACATAGGCTCGCCGCACCTAATGTCGTGGATCCGTATAAAATTCAGAACGGCGTCGACATCGTCGAATCTTCTGGCGCGACTCGCGAGCGAGCTTGTAGATGAGAGAAGCGTAAGAAGGGTGGTCGTGTTTGTAACCCATTTCGTTGAAATAGTTGAAAATGGAGAGGAATTCTACGGGGTTCTTGCACTGTTTGAGATTATCCAGAAACGGGATGGGTGGTCGGAGCTGATTTCTTGTGAACTCATGAGGCCGTGGCCTTTTTGTGGGTTTGCTGCGGGCGTTGCCATGGATATGATTAGATTGTATAAACTTGTGCAACTGGTTTGCAGTTTGAGCGTGGTGAGCTTGAATCGTAGATTTATCATGGTTATCAACGATTGAAAATGGATGTAGAGAGAGAGATGTGGAGGGAAATTACATAAACCATGATTTTTGAATTTCTTTTATTTACTTTTTTTTATATTTTTAGTTTATATAATTAATTATTTTGAGGTGACAAAAACTCATTCACGCAACATGTTTACTTCTTAAAACTTTTGAATTTCGGATTTCTTAAAGTTTACATTCGTTTTCTCTTCTGTATTTTTAATTTCTCATTTCCCGTATCGTTCGACTCCCCCCCTCTATGCAAAAGTTTGATCTGCTAATAGAAAGTAGAGATATATCCAGACAAATCTGAATCGCAATCTTTCTTTTCAAGTCGAGTTTCCCACACAAAACCTAATCTATTGATTCTATTCCAACACTTGCTGTCCCAGTCTTGCTTTCTTGTCTGAAGCTCTTCTTCTTCATGCACAATCTCCTTTTATAGCTCTGTTGCTTCTTTTCTTCCTAGCAATCTCTTTCCTTTGTGGTTAAATCACATTAACACAAAGTCTGTGCTCTTTCCACTAGCCTGAGGAACTAAACAAGAACGTCATATCACGACCTTTTCGAACATATCACAGAAATCTTGCAGCAATTGCAATAGGAAAATTCTCATGGGAAGAACAATTATTGAAAAGGAAATAATCCACTTGTGCATTCAGATTTCAGATACAGACATTTCCCCTTTCTTTATCTGTCGTTTTGCTCTTATAAGCACAATCTGACGTTGATTTTAGAGTATATTTTTCTTATACAATCGAACCACCTAAACTCTACTCACACATGACAAAAATTTACTATTCACCCCACTCTTAGTTTTTGTTCTTGACACTTGCTTTGTCTAGTGCTTCACCTTCCTTCGTAAGGGGTGCCATTATTGAAGAATAGACATCGGCAATGTTTTTTGACTTGAACATCGCTAATGTTAATACTGTGTTGTTAATGAGACAGTTATGTCTGAATAGCATATGTCTAAAGTAAATACTTTGGAAGATGAGAGACCTACCAGACATGGATGTTTAAGTATTGTGATGCAGGTAGCATTGGCTGAATACTTCCTGGATAACAGAAGCCTAACATGTGGAATGCTCTTCCAACTCTCTCCCAGCGCTGGTTTCGACATACCAGCTTCTCCGGCCACCATGTGGTTCGTCACCTGAAGCACAAGCCTTTGATTGATTTGAGTTGGATCTAAAAAGAAAAGTGGATCTGTATTGCTACTGTGTATTTATGCATTGGATGATGATCAATATCCTACTTTCTGAGAGAGCACAAATGGAAGATTTGGTGATTAAATCTTCTATACCATTTTGAAAAGAAAGTAAAAGATGCAACAGTTACCACGACACAGAGGTTAGACTCATGTGCAATCTCCTTTAACAAGAATCCAGCAGTAACCATTAAGGCATGTCCTGTACATATTGGCAAGAAGCAAAAACTTTAGGCACAAGTAAGTATTCAGTTATGCATAATAGCAGTTGAAACAAACAATTGAGCAATTAACCATTTACAAACGTGGCCAACATAATTATAAGTTGTTGAATTGTCAGCCCCCCCCCCCACAACCTAAAACTAACAAGAAAGAAAAAAAGTATACTGTGGTTTAATGCAAATAAGCCATCATACCCATGACTGTATTGTATATAAAAATATAACTTCAAATTTAATTGGGGCCTCATAGAAATGATTGCGCCAGTTGATCTTGTTAGCAATCGAAAGATGAATGCGTAAACTGGATGTATACCATGTGCACCACCACCTCCAAGAACTGGAGCTATAAGTGATGAAAGTGAGTCAATGATAAGCATCCTTACCTGGAAACTAATCTGCAGAAAAATGTTTCTTTCGTGACCAACATATGTGATTAACAAATAGGAGACAGAAATTGGAGGTATGATAGAAAACCTGAGATCTCAAATTATTCCTTAACTGGCAGAGCATATCAAGGAGGGTAAAGATGTCAAACACAGAATGGCAAATTATGCTGCTCATATCTCGTTCGACAGTTTTATTTAGCTGTAAAAAGAGAACAATGAAGGCACATCAAAGTGTTAAGAACATCAAAATAATGAAGAAATGACAGGAGTGGAAACCCAGTCTTATTTACAGAGAGGACCCAACATTTTAGCTCTGCCAATATATAGATGCGAACCATATTTATAGCTACCACTATTTTTTTTTTTTGGGGACCACTTTTAACGTTTATAAAGCAGCATACACCTATGCAAAACATATGCCTTTACCAAATTCAAACTATATTACCAAACTTAATAAGAGGTACTAACTGAAGATTCAAACAACTTTTAGGCAGCTAATTCCATATACAAGAAAGAGGGAAAAACCTTCAACTCCTTTACAATTAAGTTCATTGACATCAGTAGACCAACAGAAAGAGCCAAAAGCACAACAATCTCAATTTGATTATTTCACCTCTGTAGTGGAAGGATCTGACGAAAGACTGAGAAACTGCACAACACGTTTAGGTGAAAAAGAGTTGCCTGTATCAAAGTAGACCACCTTGCCCAAAGAGTTCCTCGCTACATGTGATGCAGCTTTAAGGCAAACCTACAAGGTAAACTTTTCTAAGAGAAGAATACTGGATTCAAAATGTCAGCTCTAGTAAGGGTTAATTCCATATCAACAGAACAACCAAACATTGTCTTGATCTTTGCTAGTTGGCTAAACTTATTGATTCAAGACTCATACTTGAGTTTTACCAGAGCATGATGGCCCAACTAGCTCTGTTACATGACCCTCACGTAGTCCTCCTTTCAGAAGAATATCAATCCTAGTCCAGAACCCACTATCAGTTGTTAAGCTTGCCCATTGTATGACATGATATATGCATATCATAGTCTTACTGATGTTACCTTTCACATCCTGTCGATAGAGTACACTTGTTAAGTTGAGCATCTTCTAACAATTCCAGACCATTTAGCCAAGGTCGTTGCCAGCTCTCTATAATAGAGATTATTTGCTTAATTCCCTAATTCCAAGAACAACACATAAAACTCAAACATATTATTACGTAAGTTTGTAACCGAAATATGTTGTCACTAAAGCTAAAATGACTGACCTGTTCCAATTTTTCCGGTGCATAGCCTTGTCCAGCAAAAGCCTCTAATGCAGAAAGATCATGCAAAAGGAAATCTTTATCTGCAAAACAAATAAGAAGCAAGATCAACTAAAAAATCATTGACGTCTAAACTTGGCTCCATCATATTCTTAAACGTCACGGAGGCCTAACTATTGTGCTGGGATTAAAGAATGCCATGTGAGATGTCAAATGCATAAGAATAAATCCACTGATCCTTTGATACGTTGCAATTAATTGGACGTATTGGACTACATATTTTCACAATCATTACACTGGATCTTAATAATCATATATTAGATTCATTTGAGAATCCTTAAGTATAAATCTGTCCTGATCACAGCCCATGCGTCTAAATTATGATGCATCGAGACATCAACATTAGGACTAGAAAAAACTGCTGAAAATCCTCAAAAAGAATGTCATCAAATAAGCTTGCTTAAAAAGTCATAAAGTTTCATTCTTCCAGTTCATACCAAATTAGCAACAAAGACAGTGAGATAAAGACATCAAGAAGTTAAATTGCTTGATCAAAATCGAAAACGACCAACATAGCATTCTGATTAGCACGCCATCAGCAATAGGACGAGAAAACGAACCGGTGAAAATGCCGTGAGAAGCACAGAACATACGGAAATTGGAATCGATGATCGGATAATCTCGCTCTAAATCTTCTAATGGCGCCATCTCTTTTGCCCTAATGAGAAAAAGAAACGCAGATAAATTTTAAAAATAAAAATTTATGATTGGTTTAGGGTTTTATGAAGTTGAAGTTATTTATGAATTTCATAAGCAATATGGAGTAATATGATTTTGCTGAAATAAAATTTAAGATTTTAGTCGTTAATACTTAACGGAATACTCTTTTTCCATCAAGTAACCCCACCCTAATTTATATGAGTATCGGTCCATGGTATAGAGATTCGGGGTTTCTTAGGAAAATTAGTAGTAATATTGTAAATAAAAGAAAAGGAATGGAAGAGATAAAAGTTCTAAAATTTAACCGTAAAAGATAGATAGCTAGATCATAGATGAAGCACCCTAATTGGCCGTAGTTGCATTTCTCGTCAGTTAGGTCATCTATAATTCCATTTTTTAATCATCAACTCCCTTATATTATTCATCTATTATTCATGAATTCCACAACACTTTTTACTTCATTCTTTAATTAAGAGACAACATCCGCATTCTTCATACATTAATCATCTCTTCCCTTATTTTCTCATAGGTCTCATCTTTAATTATTTTATTCATTTCTTATTTATTAGATTTATTATATTTTCTAATTAAATTTAACTTTCAATTTAATAAAATAGGCGAAATTCATTAAAAAATAAAAATTACATAATTTAAAATTCTTAATATTACATAATTTAAAATTCTTAAAAATACTAATCCTTCGACAACATACTCAAATTCTTCTGGAGATTGTTGATCAATCTCCATTGCACCTCTAATTGTTCAGGCGTCATAGCACTAGTGTCTTTGGAATATGTTTTCGCCAACAAGTTGTATATTAACGTTTTGTTAGTCGCCGCCATCGCATCTGGATCTGCACTGCTCGAAGCCGACGCTTTTCGCCTTCTCTTCGCTGCCTTCATTCCGATCGGACGGGCTCGACTCGAGTTATGTACATGAATATTTTGATTTCTTTTTTATAAGTTATACTGATGTTGTATATGATATAAAATGATATCAGCATTTTGTTGACTGTTATAATAATTTGGATAGGCATGCTAAATATTTTGTTATACAAGCTGATAATTTTGCAAGTCATGTAATGATATTAAGACATTACATATGCTGAATATTTTGTTGTTATGTAATGATGTACATGAATATTTTTGGAGCCATGTTTCCTAGTGTCGAACCTACCAGCTCGACATATTTATAATAAAAAACAGCTGCATCATCTAACTACTTGAATCTTTGGCCAATGTAGGGCTTCAACTCTTCTTTCAACAACGGCACATAGATAACTGCATTGATACATGTGGTCGGTTACATTGTTAAATGTTTAAACTACATCATCATACGACTATCACGTTATCATTTGAATGGACCATCTATATCATTATATATATTATATACTTACATTTTAATGATAAAAAATTCTTATTAAAGTATTATCAATAATACTACTATTCTACTTACGATGAATATGCTAATATTCCTATAAACATTTTTTTATCTTTGTATCACATTGTTAAACACACTTAAATTAATATGATGAAATAGTTGTAGACTATAAAACAACTATCGTTCAACATACGACTAATACATAATCATTTTAAACAATCGATAATATCATCATATGTATTAAATACTATCATTACGATGGTAAATATTTCCTAACGTAATTCTACTCACCATGACTATGCTAATAATAATATAAATGTGATATAACTTTGTAACGTATTGGTAAACGCATTGTATGAATATGAAGACATAGTTGTAGATTAGAAAATACTTATGGTTTGGTTTTTCTTTGGAACGATATAGGTGGATAATACGATTAATTATAAATAGTATAGTACATATTACGTAAAATTTATATAACTATTTTTGACAAAAAGACGAAATATGTGGAGGCCAATATGAGTTGTTGCATCCATTAACAAATCGATTTGTTAACCCGCCAAGAAAAAGAAAAAATCGATACAAATTGGAAGTGATTAATGAAAAAACTGACAACTAAACCGCATTATATATATAATTATATTTGTTATCATCATTTTTAGTTGATAATCATTAGGTTTACTATTAAAAAAATCTATTTTAGCATAATATCATATGACGTTGTGTAATTTTCTTTAAATAATATGGTAAATCAAATCTCATGATTCATGCTAATGCCATAACCGCTGTTATAAATAATTATTTTTAAGCCCTTATGGATATTATTAATAAAAAAATATCACCATTTGGCATCATTAAGAACGGATAGATTCTAGTCTTAGTTCGGCAATAAGAATGTGTTCGGATTTGAATACAACTACATATATATATATATATATAGAAAGTTCAAATGAGAAGTCTTTCTTATCGTGAGAATCATTTTCAACTCTTAGATCGCGACATTTTACGGTGGCTGCATCCCTTAGTAGATTAATGCAGTCCCGAGATTGAATTCTAAAGGCAATGATTTTTTTCTTTTTTCATTCATTTTCATTGTAAATGCAATTGCTTTGTACGTAAAATGCAAGTTGTTTTCGTAATAACAAACAACCCCTATATATATATATATATATATATATATATAGATTTTGGTAGTATCCAAGCCTTATTATGTAATATGTAGTACCAAATTTAAATTACACAATGTGTACGTGTGGCCTCTTTAAGTTGTGCCACATGACAGCTTATTTTTATTTTTTATGTTTTTAATTCAATTCTCGCATCCCATTTTTTTATAAAAAGCTCGACCAGCGATTTGGCCGAAGCCATCATCAGTACGCTTCGCGGGAACAACAAAAATCATTATCTAGATCTTTCCTTTCTTCGGTGCTACCTTTTTATTCTAAGGGATGGGGTTGGGATGTATAATAACCTCTCTTTTTTCTAAGGGGTGTTGTTGCCACCACATACATGCACTTTCAGCAATGCACGAAACAGGGAGCTATACAAAGTTAATTTATCCAATAATTCCTAGTATGATATGAATAATTAGATGCTAATTTTTTCAACTTTCTGCAGCTGAATAATTACATGTTACATTCGTATTTTTCAAGTATAAAGCATATATATAAGTTAAAATGGTAGCAACGACTATAAATCTTTGCAGTAAACTGTAATATCTCTACATCATCATATAACCTTTCTCCACAAATTATATTGCAAATTAGCACATTGGAAATATTTCAAATAAACCTAAGCCTAAGAGAGCAAGCCTGTGGTCCCAGAAAAACAAAACTATACCTGCGAAAAGTTAGTAAAACTGAAAAAAAAATGAAAATAAATCAGAGGGTATATTTTCATTCTATCATCAATCAGATGCAAGGACTTGAGAGAATTCTGGGAGTTTCTGGTAAAATTACTCCAAGCCAAGCCTAAGCTATAGAGTTAGCAGCCAGACGCCTTTCTACGGAGAGTTAGAATTAGTCAGAGATCTCACATCTCTAGTTTAAGCAGCAAAATATGTCATGCGTTACTCCTTGGTGGACTAACAGCTCTATTCTCTGTTTCTTCAGACGGCATTGGCTTCGGTTTACTTCTAAAATAGCTTTTTGAGTATATGGTACCAAACACTATAACCTGGCAGACGAAATTCAATAACCAATAGAGGTTAACGAGACTGAGAATTTATGGGAACGTAGATATAATGATCGGGAGAACTGCTTACTGCTCCAATCAATTGTTCTGAGCTGAGTGGGTGAGCAAACCACATGCAAGATAGCAGAATGCTGACTAACTGTATTGAAAATAAATCGGCTCAATTCTACCAGAATGAACAGCTGGAAATATAAGGAATTCGAGTGTCCTATGGCAATATCACTGATAATATAAACAGCTGCCATACCTGTCTTGTGGTCATTATGGTGGCAAAGGTCAGAGCACCAAAACTGCGGATGGTGTAAGAAATGAAGAATTGACTAATTGTTGCTACCTGAGATACAAGATTAAGATCAAGTCAGGCGGAAAAGTTTCCCTATGAAAGAGGATTCAACTTCATGTGTTTCCAACAAGGAATAATAAATATGAGGGCTAGAAATTGAGAAGGAATTGGAAGGGTGACAAAATGATAGAAATACAGAATGTAGAAGTAAAGAGAAAAGATCGAATTTAATGACTTACAGTGGAAAGTATAATAATGTCAATGAAACAATCATTATGCCGAGAAACAAAATCTATAGCCAAGAAAAGATTCCCTTGTAAGATTAGACCTACATTAGAATAAAACATAACCATCTAATGAGTATCGGCACCTAAAAGTCAAACAATGCATAACAAGTAAAAATTTGTCATGTATTACACATGGAGAAAGGAAAGCAACTAAAAAATGCAACGAATCAATTTTAAAGGAGAACACTAAATCAGTCAATAAAGCAAAATATGAAATTCTATTCTATCATCAGTAAATCATCATGATCCTGTGTTACTTGACGATTAGTTACTGAAGCTGTATAACATGTTCATGTGTTCCCATCTAAAGCAAGTGGTTTATAAATAATTGGTTGGGAGAAGCGAGTCAAAATATAGTCACAGATTGCAATATGAGAAGATAAATAATCATGAGCTATGAGCAAAAAAAAAAAAAAGACTTTCCAGAGCCCTTATGCATAGCAATAAGCAGCAGAAGTAGTAGTAGTTCTTCATTATTGATTACTTTCACTACTAAGGCAAGCTTCTCCATTGATTATTCTACAGGTATAATAATATAAATAATAATCAATCAAATCAGTTTACAAAGGTTCTGATCTGAAAAGAACCATAAAAAAAACATAACAGATGGGAATTGCCCTTCTGTGACTTTGGAAACAATTAAGTAGAAATGATAATAATTATCCAAGACTGTTGAGCTTTAAAACGCCCTAAACTGCAATTGAAAAAAATCTTCCTGGATATGAAAGCAAAGTTCTACTTTTTACCTCAGCATTAGTATTTACTTTTAAAAGTTGTCTGATTTTCCCACATCATTTAAACTTTAATCTATAACCCACTTATAAGAGGTAACTGATCTAACCCACCTATAAGAGGTAACTGATCTATCTTACCAGTGAAACTTATCATGCAAGAACAGAGAGTCGTGTAAAATATCTGGTTGTGTATGTCCATATCATAGCCTTTAAAAAGTTTGTCCTGAAATGTACTAGTGAAGCCATCACACCTGTAAAGCCAAGACAATAATAATTAGAGTACATGCTTGGACCAAAAGCATTAAATTTAAGTCCATCCGTTTATACAGAAACATAGCAGCTAATAGGTTGCAAGTTCTATAAACAGAACACAAGCAGGTCTGTCTCGGACAATAAAGAAAAATCGATTTAAAGTGGAAAGAGATAAAGTGCTGATATATCTAGAATGCTCGAGATAGGTCAAGAGGACATCCCAATGCAAGCATGATAAATGCAACTACAGTGAAGTGTTTTCATGTGAGGAAATCAGAAAGAAAACACATGGATTATAGAAAGAACAACTTATGTGGAGAATGAGGAAAGCTAAACCAGTGCACTCATAGGGAGTAGACCAAGAACCTCACTCAATAACCAATATCAAAATAGAACCATCAGCCAGGACGATTTTAAGTGAAGCATACTACAGAGTGTGTTTGGCGTTCCCCTTGTTAGACTCTTTCAATTTATAAAATAAATATCACTTCAACAAAGCTGACATAATTTAACAGCAGATGGGCAGAAAAGTGGTGGCAGTTTATGACATGACCAACCCATCCACCCAAAAGAAATGGAAAAGAAATAGTAAGCAATCAAGAGATATGTGTGAAGACAGAGCTAGTTCTAGCTTAGAAGTTAGAAAAAAACTGAAAAGCACAAAGGACACATGAAAATGAGTGAAACTTTACAACAGAAAATAAGCAATTCCTTCTACTTTCTTCTCCACTTCAAATGTTAGATGGTACCACTAGAATGGAGAGTAAAATTTTCTAGGCATTTATCAAAACATGATCTTCTTTAAACAATTATAAGTATTTGCACTCAAGATCAGCCATGTAAGAATCAGTTTGCTTTTTCAGGCATCATGAATGTTGCCTGTTCTTTTCAATTCTATTTAGTTCCGTGTCTGAAAATTATTAGCATAATTTATTACCAAATTTGTTATGAACTTGTTCTGAGGACTTATTTCAATGGCCCAATTCAGATAGTATCACAAATTCCATGAATTAGAAACAAGAAAGGGATCAGTTTATCACAGGGAAGTTGATGATCTTACTAGTTTATGTCTTTGCCTTTCAACTAGTGTGTTGAGACCATCTTTGTCCTCATTTCTTAATTCATTTTTGTACCTGCACAAATTGTTTAATCAAACAGAATCAAGCAATGCAGGAAGAATTTACACTATGCAATCAAAACAAAATATCAAGTAATTCATTTATACCGGAAAATGTCAAGAAGATGAACTAACCTCTGTGCAAATGCAAGAAGTGATTGATGCCAGATCACAGGCATTACTCTGGACTCATCATAGAATTTCATAAAATGTGCAACCAAGCATCAAGTACACGATATGGCAATGCGTACTTCTTCTTGATCAGTAACTTGATGAAATAACTGCTCAGAACACACAAATCAAATTGTCTTTCATAAGGATGAATGCAAAGATATAGGAAAAAAATAAATAAAGATAAATATGTTCATTCAGTAAAAGTAATTTACATCTAATCTCCATCATCTGTGTTCAGTAAACATCTAATCTCCATCATTCTGTAAAGTTGTCAGATATTGAGCAACAATTATATCGACAATTTACTAGCAAGCAACAAGCTGTCAAGTGTCAAGCATACAGTAATACAATAATACATAATACAAGTTCATCACATTTTCCCATCAAGAAACAAAATTCACTACATATTTCAAACATTATTTGAAAGAAAAAAAAAAGTAATCTTGGTAAATGTACCATGGCAACAATGGCGGATTTGGCAGAAACAGGAGATGCCATTGAGAGGTGGAACGAATTAGAGAGCTTGAGCCCATGGAATTGAGATTGTGAAGATTTTGAGAGAATGGGAAGATTGTGAGAGAATGTCGCTCTCGGAGTTTGAGTGTGGAGTGAAGAAGGGAAGGAGTGAGCTGTGTGGACACAGAACTTTATTCATTTGCTTTCTATGAGCCACATTCAGGCAACTTTACCTCCAACAAGTGGTTTGAACACAGAATTTCCAAACTCAGCACACACTCCGAGTCCATATACAGCAGCCTGGAAATCCGGCTCGATCGGAGGAAAATCAGCGAAATCGCAGTCACGATTGGACGCTCCGCTGGAATCCGGCGGGATATTCCAGCCGAACTCGCTGAGTATGCTACTCTCTTTGTAGTCATCAGTGGCGTAGAAGTAGGAGTTGTCGCCGGCGGCGCTGCGATGGTGGAGCTCCTAAGTGGATGCGGCGGCGAAGTCGGGATCTGGCTTCTCTTCACCGGACATAACTCGGGCGAATTGAGATGAAGTAGTGGTGGAATTGCTGAGCAGCGAATCGAATCGTAGAAAGATGCAGGACGCGGAGAGAGAAAGCTAGGGTTTTGGGGAGAGGATAAAAGAATTACGCGTCGAGGAGATGTAATTCATTTGATTTGATTTGATGGTGTTTTTTTATTATTATTTTTCTCTTATCGTTTTCTTGGAAAGTTCTGTTGAGAAAGACTGTATGGGAGAGAGAGAAGTGCACGCGCATGCTGACTTGTTCTCATTCTATTCAGTTTATCCGCGAGTTTGTGGGGCTTCAAAACTTGAGATTAAATACGGTTCATTTTCAACATATAACACCACATTTATCTTAATTTATATTTCATAAATATAATTTTTAATAAGTTAGGTTTTTAGTCCTAATTTGTACGTTGTCTATTATTGTTCAAGATTTTCAGAATGTTGTGATCATTTGTTTTAAACTTGTGCCCATACTAATTGCAAATTATTACACGACTTGGGTGGTAAGTTATATAATATGTATTCACCTAATATTATTTGTTTAGTAAGTATAGCAAAATGTTATACTTCTTTCTTCATATAAATAATCACAAATTTCTGGACAAAGACTTTAAGAAATCTAGTGTTGTTTGTATTGTGAGTGAAGAAACAATCTCATTTCAACAGTATTATTATGTAAAATGACTATAAATAAATTGTGATAGTAAAATAATATTATAATAATTTATGGTGAAATATTATGTCAAAAAGTATGTTTTTATGAAACATACAAAAAAAGGACAATGTTTATAAGACATAAGAAGTATCTCATTTATTATATTTACATTTAAACTTGAAACTGTGTGCTAATTACATGTTGTTGTAGGAGAAACTAACATTAACGCTTATAGGGACTTGCATTAATGACAAACACACATAATGGTTTTGAACTAATTATGTGATACACCGTTACGTCGATGATGAAGAACTCCCGTCAACAAGATGTTGGCGGCTAGGTTTTGGGTTGAAAAAGGGG
>JAYDZE010349261.1:0-17750 GCA_034509125.1 Monilaria moniliformis
TTAATTTACTTAAGATTTTTCTTGAATCATATGATTTAATCTTTTATAAATTAATCCTTAGATTAATTTATTATAACATCATAATTAAGTTCAAAAAATTAATTAGATAAGAAAAAAATATTTTAACTCTTCTTAAGTACTTAAATTAGTTAAGTACTCTCATAATCTTAATTAACTAATCCACTAATTAATGAGGATTAATTATTAACCAAAATGTTAATCAAATTGGTACACTTAGATTTAATTAAGGCCCATTCATCTTTTAATTAATTAGAGCCCAACATTAATTAGAGCCCAACATTAATTTATTGTAAGCCCATTCAAAAAATTGGAGCCCAACTATTTTATTTCACTTGGCCCAATGAATTTAATTTCTAAGCCCATGAGTTATGAGTTAATTAATTTAGCTTATCACCAAAAGCCTATAATTAATTAACTAAGCTCACTTTAAATTAATTCCTAACGTCCATACATTATTTATTGGTTTAATTTTCGTAGGCCCAAATTAATTAATTCATAATGTCCAACATTTAAATTATTTGGCCCAACAATAAGGCACATTCTTTAATTAAATTTGAGCCCAAATCCTAGCCCAACTTCAATAATTTCGGCCCAATCCGTAGGCCCAACATTTAATTTAATTAAGCCCAAACAAATAAAATTCGGCCCGTTTCTTTTTAAATTTTCGGCCCGTTTGTCGGCCCGTTAGGGTTAGGGTTATACCCCCACACACACTCACTCACACTCACACACTCATCTTCCCTCTCTACCTCCCTCTTTTCTCTCCTTCTCTCTACCTCCCTCTTCCTCACTCCCTCTCTCTCTCCTTCACCCTCCATGGCCGCCGCCGCCTTCTTCCTTGCGGCACCGCCGCCGCCGTTGCCCCTCGGCCGCCCGCTCCTCTCTCCTTCCTTCTCTATTTTCTCATTTCTTTTCTCCTTTCTTCTCTCCCTCTCCTCTTTTCTCCCTCGGATCGCTCTCTCTCTCTCGCCGGACATCTCTCTCTTTCTCTCTCTCACGGATCTTTCTCTCTCTCTCTCGCCGGAAATCTCCCGCCGCCGCCGTGGAATCCGCCGCCTCGGCCGTGCATGTAACGGGAGGGCAGGTCCGCACCTGTCTCCCCCTCTGCCTCGCCTTCGGCCGACCGACGCCGTGCGCCGCCGAGCACGGCCTCCTCGTCGTTCGCCGGTAAGCTCACCTCCTCCTCTTTCTTTCTTTTCTGTTTTATTATTTATTTATTTTTTGTGTAGAAATTCATAATTTTCTTCATTTTTGTGTTTTCCGGTGACTTCGTTGCTGTCGGCGTCGCGCCGCTGCCACCAACTGCCGTCGGGCGCCCGTCGCCGCCTCCGGGTAGCCTTCCCGCTGCCTTCCAGTTCCCGTTGAGGGGCTGTCCGTTTGAGGCAGCCCCTTTGCCTCGTCGCTTCGCCGTCTCTCGGGGTTGCCTTGACGTCGTCGACTCACCGGCGTGCGAGCCGTTGACGGAGACAAAGGCGGCCCTCGGCATCTCGATAATTTCCAAAGATAAGTGATAGCTCATCTTATTATTATGTCTTTATGAGGTTCAATGTTATTAGTCACATATTCCTTGCGTTGTTAGCTAAAGCATGCATTGTTGGTGGTATTTGATGGGATTCTTCATATTATGAAATTATGTTACGTGTTAAAGTGTTGGGGAAAGAATGGGCAGCCCCTAAATCCTATGTGTTCATGCTATGATATGCTTTAATTTTGTAAAATAAGGTTGAGGAATAATACCTTGATGGATTGGGATTTTGAAACTTCAATTATCTTCAAGGTCCTCGCATTTTCCTTTGTGAATGAGTTGATGCTAAGTGTGAAATGTGTTGTTGGGTTTGAAGTGATTGTGTGCTTATTTGAGTGTTGGTGTTGATATGGTTGATGTTGGATACATGAAGTTTGGAGTGGGAAATTGGCTATGTAGTGTTTGTATTGTTGTTGTTTAAGGTGTGAAGAACACCCTCGTCAATGTATTACTTTAGTATTCCATGCAAAGATCTTCCTAATCATTTGGGCACTGAAATGAGCTCTTGGTTACTGACATACACCTCTTACGTATCCCCTATCCTCCTCTTGTGGGATTTGTGAAGTTTGAACACTGTTGGATTGACATCAATAGTGTTTGATACTATTGATCACTATTGGCAATGATGAGTTTACTATTTGATACTATTTGCTTACTATTTGGCTAATCCTTTGATTATCATTTGATTAGTGTTTAATTAGCCATAAGTATATGATATTTGCTAATTGTTTTCTTGTTTTCCCCTCTTTATTTGTGTAGGGATTTCCCGATTAAAGATCGAAGATTATTCGAGACATAGGATTGAAGTTATACGATTTAGAATAAATGATAGGAAATTTGTAAACTTTCATAAAGATTTTTCTTATATTGTAATTAGTCTAGTTTTGTGTTTCTCATAGTGAAATGTATTTATTTTATTATGTTCCTTCTTTTAGCAATTTGTAATACAAATTACTAATTAAATTTCCAAGTTAATAATTGATTTCTCAAATCCACAATCCTTAATCGAAAATTAATAGCACAATTTTATTAGTAAAATTGAGGGTTATTACAATCGTGACCCGATCTTTCTTAGCACCTTCTGGGGAGAATTGTTCTGCCCATCCGCCACATGCCTACGCATGAGCTCAGCCTATCATCCTGAAACCGACGGCCAAACAGAAGTACTAAATAGATGCCTCGAGACTTTTTTGTATTGCTTCTCGTCCAAACGCCCCGCACAGTGGAGCAAATGGTCAGGGTGGGTAGAATTCTGCTATAATATGAGTTTTGAAACGACCGCCCAAACCATGCCCTTTGAGATAGTTTATGGGCGACCCCGTCCGACCCTCAATAGTTTCGTTCCGGGTGAGGTTCGTGTACCTGCATTAGCTCGGGAGCTTCGTGCACGAGAATTCGCCCTCTCGGATTTACGTTTTCATTTAGAGCGCGCGCAACATCACATGGTGCGCTCGGCCAACAAACACCATCACCATGTGGAATTTTCTATAGAAACCTTAGTCTATCTCAAGTTTTGGCGGTGACTGCAAAAATCTATCTTCCATGAACATACACGAAAGCTCTTGCCACATTTTTTCAGACATTTTCAGATTGTGGAGTGACCTGGTCCGGTGGCTTATCGATTGCAACTTCCAGCAGGGTCCAAAATCCATCCTGTTTTTCACGTTTCTCTTCTTAAAAAGGCAATTGGCACAACCGTGGCTGAGCCCTCCATCCCGGAGGAGCTGCTTAGCCTCGACCCCTCTTATTTACCCTAACGAGTTCTTCACCGTCGCACTATTACTCGAGACAACCAAGCCGTGAGACAATAACCTGGTCCAATGGCTGGGATTGCCCCTAATTGATGCCACTTGGATCGACATTGATGATATGCAAGGCCGATTTTCTTACTTCCGCCTTGCGGACAATGTTGTTTCGTCAGGGGTGGCAATTGATAGCAACCACGCACAAGGGACGAAGAAACACACGCAAGATCGGTAGGCATACATGGACGCGCACAATGCACAAAGAATACGACATCCTGATACGGACATGTGCGATAGCACACGATGCCCTGATAGGGATGCGCGCGACGCCCGACACAAGGACTCGGATGCGCGGAACAATTGGCAGTTAAAAGAAGTCTTGTCCATGTAGAAGTCTTATGTTTATCTTATTAGAAGATAAACATATTTATTTCATATTTATCTTTTGTAATAGATTTGCATGATATCTTAAAAGATATATCATGTATATATCTAAGTAATCAAGCCTATCAAGAGTCTTAGGAAGTAGTCATAAATACTCCCGAATGTTAGAAGGGGGTTATGTATGTTTTTGAAATAAGGTTCGAACTTTGGTATTTAGTTCGAGGTTCTTGTTTTCTTCTTTCAATAATGGTTCAATTTTGCAAACTACTTCATTCTTGTGCCCACAAACGTTCCTCTTCCGCACCACCACCTTTATTCTATGTCGGTAGCCCAAGCGCTCCGTCCCTGCTACTAAATTCCAATGAACTGGATAGCTATTTCTCGTTCTATTTTGTTTGCACTTTTACTATTACGTATTACACTAGCAGTGCGACTAATGGTTGGGTTATGTTGAGTGATATAATCTATTATAAGATTTAGGTAAATTACATGTTCCATCTTCTTAGATACCATTGACAAATAATCAACAAATAAAAAGAACCAATAACATCATAAGTACATACATTCAGAAAAGTTACGGTTCATCTTTTGATAAATTATATTAAATATATTATTATACAAATAAGCTTTCTTTAAAGCCTAGGTTTGGGCATACAGCCTATTTCCAATACATAATACATATATATAGTGAAATTTTAAAAATATATTATACCTTATTAGATATGTACATACTTCTTCTTTTTTTCTTTTTCTAATCCTAGCTACTTTCAAATCACAATACACAACGATTGATATATAGAAATTGATTGATCAAATACAATTAATTTATATAGTAATTAATGCGCATTAAATCCATAAGGACTTACATTTATTTAAGCTCAATCAGAGATGCCAATAGTTCTGAAATCGCCGATTTTGGTTCGGAACCAACGGTTATGGTTTTAAAGGAAGCGGAACCATAACCGGTTTGGTAAGCCTCTTCCAGTTACAGTTTTGACTCGGTAACCGACGGTTCCGGTTTCGGTTCAAAACCGGCGGTTTTTTTTCCTTTTCTTATTGATTTCTTACCGGGTTTCTCCCGGTTTCCAATGGTTCTTCCCAAATTTCCATGATTTTTCCGATTTTTTCCAATTTCGGGCCAAAATCGGCATTTAACCGCTGGTTACGGTTACGAAAGTTTTGAAATTTGAATCGGACCGGTAGGCTTTGTATTGCCGGTTTCGATTCAGCCCGTGAGAGGCGACTCTGATCCCAAACCGGAACCGCCGGTCCAATTCCAAACCAAACTAGTAGTTCCGATTTGACCATACATCTCTAAGCTCACTGAAGAACATACAACAAGAGGAAAATATGGAACTGTTGGAAGCGGAAAATAAAAACAGAAAAATAAAATAACTCAGTGAATGTGTTGATGATAAATATAATACTTACCCAACGGGGACCCTCCTATAAGAACTTTAGCACATGTGGTCCTTACATATGATTAATACCCACACACATAATATACTAACTATACTTAGGTTACCCTTTCTCTCTGTATCTTTTTGTGAATTTGGAACACACACTAGGCACAAATCCTTTTCATTTCTCTCTGATTCCACCATGGAACGAGCTAGCCCTTCAAGATTACTTTTGATCAAAACTTTGTTGGATCTTGTGCAAAAAGCTGTTGTAGCTGTTCCTGTCTTATTCATCTCTTAACAAACCCTTTTATTCCCCCCCCCCCTTCTTCGTTTACAGCTTACTCTTCACGATTTGATCAGAACATACATATATATATTTACATATATGTAACAAAGAAAATTAATTGAAATTTAACCGGGACCATTCTACAGTTTTGTTATCCCTGCCATTGCAATACGAAAAGTGAGAGGAGCTTCAGGCCTAGCTTAGCTATATAGGTTTGCATACAAATAAATCAAAATTTCAAGAATGAGAAGGCTAGAGTACACACACGCAAGAGGAACTGAAAACAAAAGAATTGATGCACTTTGCAATTCATGTAAAATTTCGAGAAAAACCTATATAAAACATATATGGTACAAGAAAAATCCCACCCAAAAAAATCATAAATAGTATGACCTTATTATTAGATGAAACTGCAGGCACAAAAGTCTTCATGATAAGCAGACGCCTTACGAGTCAAGAATCTCAATCAAGAAGTTGAAATCAATTATCAAAGCCATGGAATCACACTAAGCTTGGAGGTGGCCGCGCTAGTTCTGGTCGTCGACGTCACTGTTTTGTGAGGGCAGAAGATCCGCAGTCATGTTGAAATCGAACGTCCTAACATGCGAAGAACTCGACAACTCCGAGCTATGGAAACTCGGGTGTTTTGTGTCGAACACCGCATTGATTTGAGGCACGAAATAGGGCTGCGTGATCATCCCGGTTTGATACACCTGCAACTGATGAGACGCGAAATCTTGCTGTTGGTGAGCAGCCAAGCCGAGGCTAATTGGAGTTTGGGAAAGGCTCAAATTGGAAGGATCCCATCTCCCATACGAGCTGCTGCTACTCATTAAACTTGCAAATGAGGAAGGATTTCGGAGGTGGAATTCATGGCCTTCTTCTTCTTCTTCACTTGTCTTTATCCAAGATTGGTCGTTTCTCTCTCTAGAAACTAGATGTTTCTCGTCGAGGGGTTGCTGCTTGTTGGGGTTGAGCATTTGGGAGAAGCTGATGCCTTGAGGGATCTGCAGCGGAGGCAGCTCATCGATCTCGTTTTTGGCAGCATTGAGGAGCCAATCGACGACTTTGCTGGGCTGGTTGAGGCCTAGTCTCTCTTGGAGATCGTAGAGCTGAATGGCGGTGGGGATGGAGAGCCTCACGCGTCGGTCTCTCAAACCTCGGACCGTGCAGACCTTGCTGTGCCTGTCCTTGCCGCCCGTGGCTCTCGACATTCGGACTATTCGAGGATCCTTCAGTCTCGACCATGTTGATGTCGAGGTGAAGATCTTGGCGTCGCTGCCGTTGCTGCTCTCTTGCACCTTTGGAATCATATTCTTGTGATACTGTGTTTTCTCATAGTTCGGAGGGAAACAAACGGTTGCAGCTTCTGCTCGAGGTGTTCTGTAGTTAGGAAAAAACAAAGCCGGTGTTAGTTGGAAGCTATGTATATAAATATCATCCAATCATTTCTTGGTGACAACACTTTGAATTAAGTAATGAATCCATTGCTATGTATGAAATACTTAGGAGCAATTTTTCGAGAAACTAATTGTAAAAGCATGTAAGAAATCATTGTAGATGTGTAAAACAACCAGAACGTACAGGAGATTTCTTACAGTTAAATTGGGCATGTTTGAAGTCACTCAAAAGCTTATGATGAAAATAGAGTATGAAAGACAGGGAGAGAAAGAGAAAGAGGAGATAGTTGTACAAGAGATGCAAAACTAGATACATGCTTCAGCCGACCAACCTCACATAAGAAACAAAGAAAGAAAAGAAAGGCACACACGCGGCCACGTGTATTTGGGCACACTCAAAATCTTATCAAATTCTCATTACAATCTTTGTTTCTTTACTATATGTTGTGGACTCCGTCAAATTATATATTTCTCTCTCTTGTTTCTTATCTAAGCTTCTTTTCTATGCACGTTTAGAAAAGAGGTGGGCTCTTTTCACCACAACAGGCGTCGCAGCTATATAGCACGTGGATACACGCCTTCTAATTTATGCAAATGGGAGAGATTTAATGACACTATCTAACTCAAGTTTGTATAATTTCCTTTGAGATTATTGATTTGTAATGATAGTATTGCTGAAACAGTCGAAATGAGGGGTTTAATGTGACAGACTTTTCATTTCAGAAAATAATTGCACTAAAATCAGGCTTGAAAAGTTGCACCAAGAAGACCGTACGTCACCAGCTTGATGTTGCCCTGTTATGATGAAGCAACTGAATGATCTCCTTCAAGACTCCATATTCAGTCCCAACCCCAGAATGATGTAGAGAGGGTTAGAGAGAGAGAGAGGACCACACTAGTGGCTACAGATATTTTGCATATACATAGAGCACGCTTAGTTGAATATGAACTACTGATCATAATATTGCAACACTTCAATGGTAATAATCCGATCTTGTTTAGCTACTCAGATATTTTAGACATGGTGGTGGTGATTATATGGGATTTGGGGTTTGATAACCTACCAAATATGTAGCATAGATAGTCACTTAAAACTAAGAAACTTATTTTCTATTGAAAGCTAGGTTGGGGTTGAGGATCTGTCAACATAGAGGTGGAATTACCTTGTATAGAAGAGTGTTGAACCGAAACTTTCAACTGGATAGAACAACTCTGCTGAATTCCTCGCTGAAAGTCTGCAAAGAGCCGGTGGGGCCCATGGTCCACCTGCAAGGGATTCCCATGCTCAAATTAGTGTTGTTAGGACCATTATCTTAGGCACCTACGACTACGGTTAAAACAGTTCTTTGCATGCTACAACAATAGTTATAAACCCTTGTCTATTAGGGTTTTTGTTGTGGTGTTTCTCCTAATATGCATGCCTCTCGCCATTTGCACACACCTTCTGTAAGTATCACTGACATTTAATTCACGTCAGCATTTTTCTTTATCTTTTTAATATTTTTTATTCTATTAGCTAAGGATCATTATCGAGAACGTTAAATTTATAAATTATATAAAAAATCAAAGAGGGTTTATTTTGTGATCATTCATCTATTTTAAGATAATTAAGGGAAAATGAATAAATTGAGTTACTTTTACATAATTTATAAATTTGATGATCCCAATAATTATCTCTTATGTATTAAAAAGTATGTTGATTTGGACTAAATATCACTGGTGCTAAAGAAAGATGAAACAAATTACGAGCAAAATATTGTATAAAAGCCTCCATCACTATGAATGAAGCCTACTTTTTCAAAATTTAAACTTAAAATGTATGAAATATAGCCCACACCTCCGATTTTTTGTGCATATGCCCCTAAAATAGAAGCATTATTGTGCGTAACATAACATTAATTAACATATGTATAAAAGAATATTTTTTTTCAATTATAACCATCTCCTGTAGTCCAATACAAACATATAAAATAAAATGGTCAAGGTTCAATATTTGAAATGTACTGATTAGGTTTGAAAGACAGCCCTCCTTGTGAACCGTAAGGTTGGTTAATTAAAGACAAAAAACTTCTAAGATTTACTTTAATTATAGCAAGTTCAAGAAAGAAAAGAAAAATCAAATGTAACTCTTATTGTTTTTTACTTAATTAAGTCAACTTATTATTGGTTCAGTGCTCAATAATTCAATTTTTACATCTATTCTGCGCATCTCACTTTTATTGACGTTGCACCCTATCGCCACTAGCCTTTATGTGAGTGGTCTCAAAAAATTAAATATATTAAAAACAATTGACTATGTATCAGGCTATACCAATTTTGATTTAAGGCTTCGACAGCATAATGAATCCCACGGAAGAGAATGGAAATAATTTTATTTTGCTTCTTTAACAGAAGTAGCGATTTTAGGCTGTAAGTCATAATTATTTTTCAACATTAACAACTGACAAGTTGAGCTGAAATAATATAATATTAGAAATAATTCTTGTGACTTTTCAAAGAACAATATATCATTTTAATTTGCTTTTTGTTTAGAAAGGTATTAATGTTTCTTCGTTGTGATAAATATAGTTTATTGGAATATTTATTAGGCCTAGCTAGAGGTCACATTTGAGTTGTCACTATATGTAATTAATGAGGCTACTACTAGGAAATATTTCTCCAACTAATATTACCAAACATTTATTTATAATTGACAACACTGACCACTTTATACATATTTTTCTTCTTCATTTCTCTACCATCATGTTCTTTTTCTCTTTTCTTTGTTTTTTATAGGGAGATGGGGTGATTAATGAGATTTGTATATCGTCATATTATGAAACTATAATTAGATTTAATACATTCTAACAATTAACCTTCATCTAAGAAAAGAAATTAACAAGTAAAATACGATAAACATGCATGTGACATGCAGAAAAGCATTTTTCAATTGAGATTTTATATAACAGAAATTGATAACAAAAAAGAGAAAAGCAAATTAAATAAATGAAGAGGGAAAACAAGAATCACGAGAGGAAGGATACCCCATTTCCATTATTGCCAAATAAATGGTCCTCATATCCCCCGACATGGGACTTTTTGCTCAGAATTTCGCGGAATACACATTATCTATAATCTACTTCTCGTCTCTATTATGTACATTTCTAGACCTAATTATTTTGACTCTTCATATTCGTTAAACATGATATATATTTCTAATAGGGCAGACATTTAGAAGGTTTGAAATTTGAAAAAATATTCTTTTGTTTACCAACTTGAAAGGCACAAAATTCTGGCTCCAAACTTAATTCTCCTAGAGACGAACTAAAATGATCGGTTAAACTGATTTTGATAAAAAGCTAAAATTTATGGGATTTCAGAAAAAATATCATGTTTTATATTTATTTATTAGGTTAATTGTAATTTATGGTCCGAATTTTGGAGTCATTTGTAAAAATAACCTGAATTTTAAAAAATATAAAAATATGGCATGAATTTTCATAAATATTATAATAACATACTGGACATTAAAAATTATAAAAAAATGGAATGAATTTTTGTGAAAGTTTTAAAAATTGCATGAAACATATAAAATATAAAAAAATTCATGTGAACAACGAGGCTCAAAAAAATTGATGCAAGCTTGAGTGACCGAAAAAAATAATATAAAAAAATGTTGAAGTAGCTAAAAAATTAATGACATAATTTTTTCTTTTGTTAAACATAGGACGTTAATGATAGAAAATAATTTTTTTTATCGTATTAAATGTTCCGTTGGTCGCTAATCTTTAGTTAAAAATAAAATAATTTTCTAATTATTTAAAATATTTTAATTTTCAGTCATTAATCCGTAGTTAAAAGATAAATATTTTTCTAATTATTCAAAATATTTTAATTTTCCACTCGTTAATTTTTAGTTAAAAATAAAATATTTTTTGATTATTTAAAACATATTAATTTTCCGTCATAAATGCATTGTTGAATTAAAATATTTTATGATCATTTTTTATATTTTGAAGCTCCTTCATTAATTCACTGGTAAAACAACTTCTCTATGATTTGAGTCCCATGTATTTCGTAGCTACCCTGGCAGTCCCTGCCTTGCCGGCCGGTGGGGTTTATTGCTATGTTCCCAGAGTGTTCATGTGGAAAGCACTCTCAAATTTGATCCCAACTGAGGCGAACTTGCAATTAAATTATGTTTCGACAGAGGGAATATGTGCTTTATTTGAGGAGCAGGTTTGGAGGAACAAAAAATTCTTATTTTTTGCCCACATATTAGACATGTTTGGAAGAGCTCATGATTTTCGGACATGTTCTGAATAATGTTTTTCTAATTATTAAAATTGAGCCATTTTAAAAAATTTCATGAAAGTTTAGGATGTTTTTTGTATTTTTTAAAGTTTGGACCATTTTTAAACTTTAATTAAAATTCCAATTATATTTTTTTAGTTCAAACTATTTTTACAAATAACTCCAAATTTTGGACCGACTACAGTCCCTAGCATTTAGCTAATTGCAATTAAATTTTTTTGGCATTGCTTAGTAGCTTACAAGCACCATCGTTAAAATCATGCAATTGAACACTTTACTTAGGCCCCCCTAAACCCTAACGAACTTTTCATGGTTACTTTTATGTCATCGGAGATAGGTCCTAAATCATTCTTATAAATTGTACTCTAATTTTATATTTTAACATATCATTGTGTATCATATGATGTTGGGATTTAAAGATTTCAGTTAAAGATATATTAAATGATATCCGAAATCGTCAGTTCATATGATGATCGAATAAGTTTTGTTAATTACACGAGTCAAGTAAGAAAGCTCACAGGATGAGCTACATGAGTAAGGCTAAGTTGGAAGAAAACATCTGTTAGAAGCCGGTGTCAATTTGACAAACAGAAGATGGATGATACTGTTGACAAATGCGCCTGTTTTACACCCTTTTTAATATGAGTTTTGTTGCTTTCCGTGTCTTGTTTGTACCCATTTATTTTGATATTCGATACTATTCGTTGTTTGTTAATATTATCACATGTGGGTGCATTTTGGTGTGTTTTGTATTGCTTTGTGGGAGTTTGGAGCTTCCCCTGTGTTCGGTTTGTGTTTTGGGTCGTATTGGATGAAAAACGGATGGAAGAAGCAAGAATAGAGAAGAAAGCATGAAACGATGAGTTTGGAAACCGGTCAATGTTTTCACACGTGAAAAGGCTAGATTCCGGCGACCAATCTTGGCGATCGTTGTTTTACTACCAGAGCTTGCTAGACATACAGATATTGAGCGGCCCGTAAAGGCGATAGAGGGCGTGCGACATTCGGGCGACAAGCAGCAGGCACGCGCGGAAGACACTGGCGATAGGTAGTAACAGGCAGTAGGCGCACGTGGAGGACACCCGCATGGCACAAAGGCACAAGGATCGTAGGCTGTTGGGACTCTCAACCTAACAAGAGCAGATAAGCATCAAGATCGCAAGTCTATCCTTAGGATTTATCTTTTGGTTCATCTTTTCCTTTATGTTTATCTTTAGGATTTATCTTTTCTTTATGTCCATCTTTTCCCCAAGTCTATCCTTAGAGTCATCGAGGAGTAGGAGTCTAAATGAGAGTCTATATATACTTCCTTAAGGTTAGAGATGAGGTATGCGTTTTTATCATCTTTGAGTATAAGATTCAAACTTAGGTATTTAGTTCGAAGGGCCTCCCAAGACGAGTGTTCGTCTTTCTCATTTATAATACAATTATACTTTTCTCGTGTTTTACTTACTTCCAATCACCTTCCCACGACGCACAAGTAGGTTACTCCTTTGTTCACATACATCTTTCTTCACTCTATATAAATTTGGTGCGGTGAACGTGGGTCGAAAGGATGGTGAACACCTGAAACACGGAAAATCGAAGCTTGGACATGCGCATTGACGAATTAGAGAAGGAAGTTGGTGAAATTCACGGAAGGATCCAACAGCTGGAGGAAATCATCGATGCTCGCCTCGAGATATTCCTCCACAAATTTAAAGCCGCCCAAAACCAAGGTTCCTCCTCATCCGCTAATTTGGAAGCGGAAGGAGGGCCGAAGACCACACAACCGATTCCACACCCAACAGAGGGCTCGACGCTACCAATATCATCCCCGACGCCCACTATGGCCCTCCCTACGTTCGACGGAGTGGAGCCCTGGGATGGCTCAAACGGGCAGGAGAATTCCTCATTATCCACAAAATGCCCGCTACGGAACCGATGGATCTCGCTCTTATCGCACTCGCAGGCCCTGTGCTGCCATGGATCCAGATCCTCCACTGAAGAATCCCCAATCTTACTTGGGAGCAATTCGCCTACGAGTTGCTCATTAGCTTTACTGAAGAATCCCCAATCTTAATTGTGATGAAGTGGTCATAAGTAATGAATGTTAGAGAGCAATAAGACAATTATTTGTGCTTAATATTTCTCAAAATCCTACTAGATTTTCTATCTTTAGTAACCCAATTTGAAGCCTTGAGCCTATTCTTTGTATAAGTAAGAAATTTTTACCTCAAGCCTTATTTTGGACTTTGCTTTTGCTTTTGGCCCCAGTTATGCATCATTACTTGCATTTGTTGAGATCATGTGTGCATTATTATTTGATTAAGATAGAAAAATGCACTGAGTGGTGTATTAATGTAAAAAGGAGTGGTAGCAGAAATTGGAAAAAAAGAGCATGAATGCAGAAAAAAATAAAAGAAAAAAATGGAGAATTTCATGCATGAAAAAGAAAAAATAAAGGAAAAGAAAAAGGAAGTAGAATGAAAAGAATGATCCACTCTTGATGAAATCCAGTGCCTGTTGTAAGATTGCAATTCCTATATGCATGCTTGGTCTTGATAAGTGCAATAATTCAATTGAGATGCAGAACTTGATTTTCATTGCTTAAAGCTTAGGACCCCTAGGATCTAACCGACATAATTGAATGGTCCAAAGCCATATTGCGTCCAAAGTAAAGACCCTCTTATGTTACTAGTGACTTCTTAATATCACATTAATTGCTTATCTTTTTTTGTGAGAGAATGTGCCTTTATTGCGAGAATGTGTGAAGAGAATCTTATGCATTTGATTCACATCTTGACTATCTTGACAAATGGATAACTTAAATCAAATTTTCGGAAGGGAGAAATAAATTGACTACTGCTTGGCTGCTGTCTGTTGATTTTTTTGGGGAAAACTTTATATTAGTTGACGTTACATGTGCTTGGCATCTTTTAAGTCTTTGTGTCTTGTTCAATTTTTTTGTCTTGAGTCTGTTGAGTAAAGGGAATCCCTAGCAACAATCTCTTTTAGGAGATTAGCCCTACCACATGCTTGGGGGCAAGCATGACTCAAGTGTGAGGAGGTGTGATAGGACTTATTTGTTGCTAGAAATTAGGGGTCGAATTGATCTTTAAATGGTCAAAATCTGCACTTCATAGGTGTTCATATGCAAGATATTGGAAAAAATGGGAACATGAGGTACAAGGATGCGGAAAGGCTGAAAATGTATAGAAAGGGTAAAAGAAGTGGGTTTTGAAGCCCAAATTGCAAACAGCGAGATGACTGTCGTCAAACTGCCCAGCCTGAAGGTGACACATCAAACCAGAAGGCCATTTCGGCCAATATGATGCCGAAGAAGGAAAGAAATAAACCGTAACTAGCCCACTGCCAGGTCTGTAAGGCGGGAGAAGTCATATTAGGAAAAGATTTGCCAATCTGCCCAGCTTGAAGGTGGCGTGTCGAACCAGAAAACTAGTTCGGTCAATTTACTGAAGAAATAAGAATGGAAACCCTAACTAGCCGCCTCCAGGTCCATATAACGCGAGAAATCACACTAGAACGGAAATCACCACACTCTACATCATTCTACATTTTTCTGAACCTTTACAACACTTTGGAAATAAAAAGAATAGAGATCCACACCCACTTACTCTAGGAATCAAACTCAAATTACCCAGTCGATCCATATCAACAAAGAAGAGACGTTTGCTGGAGAGAACACTAGCTAATTTCAACTTTCAGAGAAGAAAACAGATTTAAACTCTTGCTCTCATTCTCCTATTTGCTATTCCGTTAATTTTTGGAGTTTGTTTTAAAGAATCTTGCAATTTAGTTTTCATTTTAGCTTGGTTGATTCTGAAGCATACTGGATATTCGTTGTTTGCTAAGCCTTGAGGTTTTTAAACTTTAAAGAACCCCTAGTTTTAACATGAACGTGTGTTCCCCTTCTTATTTTTGTTTCATTTCCTTCGTCATTTTTGCTTTTCTGAGATTATTTATATTGGTTCTTGGTGGAACATGTTTGAAATCTTGTCTTAGATTAGCATAAGTGTTGGTCTTCTTTCTAGTCTTCAATTTTATTTAATATTGTCAAGTTTAATTTGATAGGTAGTAAGTTTCGCACATTTAGGTAAGTTTGCATTATGTCTTCTCCCAATAAAATGAAAACAGGCATGGTGGCATCGCCAAAACCCCTTAACAACGCTTAGTAAATTCATCTGTTACTCGTGGGCTCGACACCCTCCTTACCATATACTAATTAAATAGTGTTTTAGTCAGTGGGAAACAAATAAATTCTTTGATTAGGCTAGTTTATTCTTTAAAGATAAAATATAACGAGCTTATCACAGGGTCACATCGGCCACCGACGGGGACATACTCGCCAAGCCGCCCCAATGGGACGTATGCAAGCAGCCCCGTACCTAGCCACAGACGGCCACCACAACCTTCTGTGTCCATACCAATAGCATCAACGGCAGGATCACGCCCACCCCGATGTTTCCGAAAAATGCCCTCTTAGGAATACCGCAAACATATCGCAACCGACACTTGCTTTAGGTGTGGTCTCCAATATACTCATATGCACCAATGCCCACCTAAAGCATTGCAAGTCATCATCAAAGAAGATGATGAGGGCGACGACCAGGTTCAAAACGAGCTGGGCAATGAACCAATTAACTCATCCCAAGTTTCGGAGGAAGGCACACTACACACCCTACAATTGTCCGAGCTCTCATCACATGGCATCGATGGGTATCAAATTATGCAGCTCCATAGGAAAATCAAATCTACCAACGCACGCGTCATGATTGATAGTGGGGATAGCCATTGTTTCATTGTCAAGAGCTTGATCCATTGCATCGGCCTGACATCCACAAAAACAGCACGAATTGTTGACTGCCTAGGCGATGGATCTCGTGTCCAAAGTAGTGGCCTGTACCCTGACGTTTCCCTGGTGCTATCAGCCACAAAATTGATCATATCTTGCTACATGTTTCCCCTACGTGGCATGGACGTCATCCTCAGAATATCCTGGCTAGCAACGTTGGGCGAGGTCAGGGCGAATTGGCGCGACTTAACCATGGATTTCCAATCAGCCGATCACCTCATCAAACATCAAGGGTACCCGACCCTCACAAGGAAATAATGCACGGCCTTAGATATCCGCACTCTACTCGATTCTGAATATTGCTGGATGCTTTGGCAAATGGACGAGAAAGAGGACACTTCGGGTAGAGTGCACACTCTCGACCCCCATCGTCGGGACCAAATCAAGAACCTTCTTGATCAATTCCCATAGATTACCTCACTCCCGACGACGCTTCTCCCCGTCGTACAACTGACCACCGAATCGAACTCCAACCAGGTTTAAAACCCGTCTTGTTCTGACCCTACCGCTACAAACACTTGCAGAAGGACAAAATGGAAAGACTCGTCGCAGAGATGCTGGCGTCGAACATTATTCAAGCTAGCACCAGCCTTACTCCAGTCCTGTCCTCCTGGTCCGAAAGAATGGTGGATTGTGGCATTTCTACGTCGACTACCGGGAGATCAATAAGTAGATGGTGCCCGACATGTATCCAATCTTGGTAATCCAGGAACTCCTCGATGAGTTCCATAACTCTTGATGGTATAACAAGTTGGACCTCCGAGTTGGGTACCATCAAATCCGTGTATTTGAGGAAGATGTGTCTAAGACGTACGAATTCCTAGTCATGCCGTTCGGCCTCACCAATGTCTCGACAACTTTCCAAAGCCTAATGAACGAGCTCTTTTGGTCCCTGTTGTGCAAGTTTGTACTAGTCTTCTTTGACAACATATTGGTCTATAGCCGTACTTGGCACGAGCATGCATGCCACTTGCACCACGTCCTTCGGATCCTAAGCAGGAATGCCCTAATCATAAATATGAAAAAATGCATGTTCGGGCGGGAAAAATTCGAGTACTTAGGGCATGTCGTTTATTTCGACGGCATGGGCATGAATCCCTCTAAGGTATCGACGGTACTTCATTAGCCCACCCCAACGTCCATTCGAGGTGTGCGGGGATTTCTGGGCTTCACAGGCAACTAGCACTACTTCATCAAGGACTACGAAAAAATTGCTGCTCCATGAACTAACTTACTCAAAAAAACCGAGACCAAGACATTCGTATGGACGATAGAGGCCGAGGTGGATTTTGGCACCCAGAAATGGCCCTAACATCTGCACCGGCGCTTTGAATTATAGATTTCACTCAGGAGTTCATCATCGAATGTGACTCGTCAGGATGCGGTATTGGCGCTGTGCTTATGCAATGCCGACAGTCATTGGCATACTTCAGTAAAACAATTTCAAACAAATGGTTGGCCAAATCAGCTTATGAGAAGGAGCTCACGGCTCTTGTTCTCGCCATCAATCAATGGCGGCCCTACCTCTTGGGACCCAAGTTCTTTGCCATTTACTTACCCAAACACTGACAACACCGGCTCAACTAAATTGGGCGGGTAAGCTGTTGGGCTACGATTTTACGGTCCTCTATAAAGAATGCCCCACAAATCGCACCACCGACGCACTATCCCATCAAATGGAGGATTCCCCATCAATCACGATCTTTCCAGAATGCACAAGCGTGGCCATCACCACACCAGTGTGGCTGCACTGGTCCACAATGTTGGGGTTGTATACTAGAAAGCATGCTTTATGAGCTGCTTATGTATTAATAACCCTAAGAACTATCATTCTCTGC
>JAYDZE010349372.1:0-17746 GCA_034509125.1 Monilaria moniliformis
CAGAGAATGATAGTTCTTAGAGTTATTAATACATAAGCAGCTCATAAAGCATGCTTTCTAGTATACAACTCCAACAAAAGGTTGCAGGAATCGAGGCACAACAAGGGCGAGTTGGCTGTAGGTATAGGAAGTGAGCCAGAGAAGAGGAGGACCACCAAGTAGCCCAGACAGGGCATGTAGCATGTACAGGATGCCGACGAAGGAAAAGCCACGAGCACACTTGAGGAATTCGCCTAAGGAGTAGGAAGATCTGTGTGGTGTGAAACATCTTATTAAAGCTTCACTTTACTTAGCTGTATAAAAGGCAGCAGAGACGAAGAGAGAAAGGGGGATTTTGCACACCTCTCTACACTTAGAATAGAAGACTGGAGTGAAAATGACTAGCGGCAAGCAGCCGTGAGTCAAGCTTCACCTTCAGCCGAGTCCCATGTTCCGACCATCATTCGTGCCACAGCTCCGATCTGCCTAGTAACATCCTGTTTTCTTTGATGTTCTGAGTGGAAGCCGATAATCAATTTAGCTGCATTCTCTTATTGTTTTCAAGTTTAAGTTGTGTTTGAACGATTTTCTTTCTTTTGTTAAGTAGTTGTGAAGTTTCTGCAAATATTTCTAAGTTAACGTAGCTTGTTTAATCTTGTCGTCTGAAATCATATTTTCTTTGAGTTTTCGCTTTCGACTTAACGTGTCCGTAGCTAGGATAGAAAGTAGACTTAACGTTTTGTTTTGGTGTAGAAAGTAGGTAGGTAGGACGTTCCATTAGGTTAGTTAAAGGAGTTAGATTTACTTTTCGCCGTAGTGTAGATTAAGAAAGTCCCGCCAGAGCAATTTCCGGCGGATTCCAGTTTTCCAGCTCTGCAACTAGGGTTTTGGGAAGCTGTGAGGGACAACCTGTTGTGGTCCCGTTTGTTTTAATTGTCTGCATGCCCTTCTTTTACTTTTCTGCATAAAATGTTAAAGTAGGAAACAAATTGCCCAGACCGCCAGTTACCTAAAATGGATAAAAGTAAACTGAATCAGAAAGTGTGCTTTGTTGTTTCATGCCTAGATAGGAAAATGACCTTTAACTTGCTTACTTTTCAGTCTAGCTTTAACCAACTCCAGTTCAGTTCTACAGCCTACGTTAGTTTCTTTTAATCATCTTAATTAGCTAGTTAGAAAGTAGTTTAGTTTAGGGGTACACATTAGGCATTACTTTAGTTAATCTCGTTCAATTTTCGAAATTCTGTTTAGGTGTCTTTTAATCCTTCTGCAACGCCTTTTAACTACCCAGTTTGTACTCGTACCTTGATTTCAGTAATAGTTATTAGTTGTACAGTATTACATCTTTCCACCTGGTGTAACAAACCTTTCATTGTTTACGCATAGTTAGTTCCCAATACCCATTTAAGCGTGGCGACATCGCCAACACCAAACATATAGACATATTCAACTAGGGCAAAACAAACACATTCCTAGCGGGATCGACACCCGCCTTACCAAATACTATCATTAGTATAGAAGTAGAATGGGGAATAAAGATAATTTTTGATCGAGTCTCCGTGAACCCAACAACACACGAGCTGCAGCCTGGCCGTACCGAATGTTCTGAGAGGAAGTACGAGACTCGAGGCGCCCACGCAACAAGGGAGAGAATGAGCGCGATCACATACACCATAATAAGGGATTCTGTGGATGATTTTAGTCGTAGGTATACGTATTGCTCTTTAGAATCGCAACTCCGGAAGTTACGCTTCAATTGAGCTTAGATGGTACAAACTCAATTTTGAGGCTACTTTTACGTGAACGATGTAGTTCTTTGACATTATTACACTACATACACCATAATAAGGGATTTTGTGGTGGATTCTGGTCGTAGATATGTGATGTGGAGATAGACTTGTTGTCGTTGAGGAACAAGCGCCCCAATCAAAGATAATTTTTTGTTTCCCACTTTCCAAGTACTATTAGATTAGTAAGTGGTAAGGAGGGTATCGATTCCACAGGGAAATCGGGGAATTTCGTTAAGTGATTACGTCCTTAGGGTGTTTGGCGATGCCGCTACGCCTTGGGCAGATGATGCGTGAACAAGGTAAATAAAAGTAGGAAACTAACTAACTAGCAAACTGGGCAGATGATAGACAATAAACATGCAGAACTTTCAGAAGAACTATCCTAATCAATTTTTTACTTAAAGTAAATTAATTAGAGTTAACTAAACTAACTAATGATCAACTAGGATTGGATTAAAAACATCATCTGAAAAGAGAGTCTGCATCAAACTGGCCAACTAGTACTATTGAAACGAAATCAAACAAGTCAAATAATCAGACAAAATGCATTAAACGAGGTTTTTGCCATTTCGGGAAATACTGCAGACCGGCCTAACAAGCAGTGGTACCCTATTATATTTTCATCATTTTTCTCTCACATTGTCTCTTAACAACTAATAAAGCTGAAATAAAACAAATATCATGTAGAGATCTCCTAAACAACCTAACAACTCTGAAAATATTGGAATCATCGAAACTCCATTGATACAAACATGGAGGTGATCAGAAAGTGGCTCGAAAGCTTGAAATCTATAACTACAACGCATTCAAACTAGGTAGACTTTACATACAGGAAATAAAACTGTCATCTAAACTAATGCTCATCGTGACTTACGGAAAACAAAAAACTGGGCAAAAACAAGCAAAAAACAGTCATTAAACATTGCAAATCTTAAAATCAACTTGAAAGTTAAACGAATGCTTTGTAAATCTAAACTAAATCTGCATCAAGAAAGCATGAACATGAAATGAACATCATCACCAAAAGCATGTAAACTAGGCAGAACGCGGAGAATAGAGAGCATAAACTAAACTAAATTAAACTTAGAACTTGAGTTTCAAAGCTAAAATCAGAAGCATCCATAAAATAACTTCATGTGAAAACAAACTAAACAAGCTAACATCTAACTAAGATTTGTTTGAACAAAGAAAAGAGAACAATGGGGTGAGTGAATCTCCGTTACACTCATGGTTATTCCTTGATTCGTCTATCCAATGGCTTCTTCTGGGCTATTCGCAGCTTCTGGATGGTAGCAACTATGGTGGGAGGTTTGAGAGTGAAAGTGCAGTGAGTGTAGGGAACATGCCAGCAGTTAATCTCTTCAAAGTTGTGTGTCTTCAATGTGTTCACACAATGCTTTATATAGGGCGGCTTGTAGGGTTGAGTGGGAGTGATCTCTTCCTCCTGTACCTTCTCTAGATCCCCTTTTTTTGTCTTCTTGCTGAGACTTTCCTTCTCTCCTTCAGCATTTGTTCGTACTCTTTGTCTCTTTCTGCTCTTCACCACATTTGCGCTGGTCAGCGTATATGTGCATCTCTTTTTTGGTTTCTCCTTATTGCGAATTCCATCCTTTTTTATCCATTTCTCGTGTGCTTTTCCATTGTCTGCATCATGTACATGCCCCGTCTGGGCTACTTGGTGGTCTTTCTCTTCTCTGGCTCACTTCCCATATCTAGAGCCAACTCGCCCTTGTTGCGCCTCGATTCCTGCAGCCTTTTGCACTAAATGTACACCTTCTTTTGCAGATTTTATCAACAATTATGCAATTTTAACCAGAATTAACGGCTGTTATCTGGGCTAATCAATATGCGTATTGTTCTTTAAAATCGGACGTCCGGGAATTGTGCTTCAATTGGACTTAGACGTTACAAACTCGATTTTGAGATTATTTTGACGCGAACGATGTCATTCTTGGATATTATTACATTACATACACCATAATAAGGGAGTGTGTGGTGGATTTTGGTCGTAGATATGCGTATTGCTCTTTCAAATCGCGAGTCCAGGTATTATGCTTTAATTGAACTTGGACGATACAAACTAGATTTTGAGGTTGTTTTGACGCAATGAGGTCGTTCTTCGATATTATTAAATTAAATACACCATAACAGGATAGTGTGTGATGAATTTTGGTCGTTGATATACGTATTGCTCTTTAAAATCGCAAGTCCGGGGGTTATGCTTCAATTGAACTTAGACGGTACAACCTCGACTTTGAGGCTATTTTGATTAGAACGATGTCGTTCTTTAATATTATTACATTACATACACCATAATGTGGGAGTCTATTGATGATTTTGGTCGTAGGTACGCGTATTGCTCTTTAAAATCACAACACTGGGAGTACGCTTCAATTGAGATTAGACGGTACAAACTCATTTTTTAGGCTATTCTGACGCGAACGATGTCATTCTTCAACATAATTACATTACATACACCATAATAAGGAATTAATGTGGTGGATTTCGGTTGTAGATATGCATATTGCTCTTTAAAATTGCAAGCCCGTGAGTTATGCTTCAATTGAGCTTTGACAGTAAAAACTCGAGTTTGAGGATATTTTGACGAGAACGATGCAGTTATGCGACATTATTACATTAAGTACACCATAGTAAGGGAATGTGTGGTGGATTTTGGTCGTGGATATGCGTATTGTTCTCTAAAATCGTAAGTGCGGGAGTTATGCTTCAATTGAATTTAGACGGTACAAACTCAATTTTGAGGCTATTTTGACGAGAACGATGTTGTTCATCAACATTATTACATTACATACACCATAATAATGGAGTTTGTGGTGGATTTCAGCCGTAGATATGCATATTGCTCTTTAAAATCGCAAGTTCGGGAGTTATACTTCAACTGAACATAGATGGTAAAAACTCGAATTTGAGGCTATTTTGATGAGAATGATGCCATTATTCGACATTATTACATTACGTAAACCATAATGAGGGAATGTGTGGTGGATTTCGTCCGTAGATATGCGTATTGCTCTTTAAAATTGCAAGTACGGGAGTTGTGCTTCAATTGAACTTAGATGGTACAAACTCGATTTTGAGGCTATTTTGATGAGTACGATGTCGTTATTCGACATTATTACATTACATAGTACGCGTCAAGCATACAGAGCACATGAGTTCTAGATAACAGTCCGCGTCAACTATACCGAGCACGTAGGTGCTCGGTAAAGACTCATAGAGTTTCCTAGTAACTCTTCGTACGAGCTGTGCTCATAATATGCTTGGAAACTGTGAAAATTACCGACCCAAACGGTGCTCGGAAATATGCCGAGCACCGTTGTGCTTGGTACGACCAACATAATTGGGCACATACCGACTCATTCCCCCGTCCTCAGTAAGTGCTGCTCGAACTGCGCTCGGAATGTGCTCGGAAAGTAGCGAGCACTTCAGGTTGTCGGTAGTCGTTGGTAGATAAAACCATTTTTTTGTAGTGACAATTCCTCCACAACGGCCCACAATTATTTATATTGATATATAATATATATTTGAAAATGTATTACTGATACTAACTACCTAAGAGGCTAAAACATACAAGAATTTCTCTACCCGATTCGACGAGCATCGTTGACTTCTACATAAACATGTCTATTCTGCATGACCTGTTAGAGCCTGGTGGTCTGATGTTCTGTAGCTGCAGATTTAAGCTTGAACAAATCTCATTCAGCCCAATTTCAAAAAAGCGAAACGACATTCTCTAAGACACTTTTGCAAAAAAATGACAGCCTAATTTTCAGATATATATATATAATATATCTGAAAATGTAATACTAGTACTAACTACCTAAGAAAGAGAAAAAAGAAAAGAATTTAGGAAGGAAAAAAATGCATGATTTATTCATGGACTGTTTGTGGTTGTCTATTATGGAGAGATGAACGGAACCACGCCCACGAACCCAAACCAGATTAGCAACCACTTCATGCCTAATTTTCACATATTCCGCATTCCTTTCTCAGCCTTAATGATCAGCAGCACAATGACCGTTTCAGATTCCATTAAGAAATATAATCCAAACTACGAAAGGAAACTATCAATTTCAAGAACCTGTCTAGGCCCAACCATGTTAAGCTAAATTAAAAGAATGATTGAACTATCTTCCAAGGAAGCAGAGCTTGTTAAATATTATTATATCCCACATTTAAAATCCCTAACCAGAAGTCAGTACCTGAGGAACACACAATTGAAAGGAAGAGAAAAAGAATGTTTCCCAAGACAAGCCAATCAACATAACAAGGTAGATCAATAAGCACACATTAAACAAAAGAAATAACTAGTCATTCATAGCTTCCAAAACAAGCTTCGTCTGTGTTGTTCTCACCTCCAACTGTTCAGGTAGAACTGCAACTCCTCCACTCTCAACTCTTGCCAATCCTGCTTCCCATCTAGCCTTTGCCTCAATCCAAAAACCTCTCCACTAGCTAATAATGTCCTCTCATCCATAGTTGCACCAACAGAATTGGAATGCAGCCTCTTACCCAATCCAAAAAAAATTCTCCACCAGCTATCGACATCATCTCTTTAGTAGTTGCACCAACATAATTGGAATGCAGCCTCTCTAGGAAAGACTTAATTTCCTCACCACTCACAACCATTGCATTCTTCGAATCATTAGCCTTTTCACTCTCCGTTGCATTGATCTTCTTACTTGCAATTTTCCAGGCTAAACTACCATTAGATTTCGGACTCCCTACCACTTTTACATCCCCATTTTCTTTACGTGGTATATTTCCCCATATCATTTTTGACAATCTTATGCGTTCTGCTCATGGGGTTTGGAAAAAGTCCTCTCTTTGCACTCCTCTTTACTCTTGTTGTTTTCATACTTCCTCCTAATCTAGTAACATCAATATGCAAGTTTCTTGATAAAATCATGAAAAGCTTTCAAATCTGAAATTGGATCAGATTTATTCTTAGACCTATAATCGATCATCCTCTTAAGATCACATTCTCATCACCCTCGCTCCAAAGTCTTTGGAAAGGATTGGACTTTATCTCCGAAGTCTCCGACTCGGCGATCTTCTTCGACTTCTTCGCATCCTTAGCCGTATCTTCAGCAAGGCGTTGTGCAGCAGCGGATTTTGTCGGGGTAACGGGCGCCGGAGCATTTGGCTTGGATCTGGCCTTCGTGGCCCGATTTCTTGATTCCTGAGTGTATTCCATTGGCTTGTACACTAGTAGCTTCGATTTCGAATCTGGTCCGTCAGACTCCGACTCAATTTCAGATCCGGACTCTTCCTCCTCAGATGAAGAAGGGGCTTTCTGTGGCAGGGTCTGCTAGGATTTGGCGGCCATTTGAGCTTTGGATTTCTTTTGCGTCGCTGTCTGTCTGTTCAAGTTCGGGTTCTGAGTCGTCTTCCTCAGAAGAGCCTTTCTCGTCTTCTTCTTCGCCGGAATCCGATTGGTACTCTGCCGGGCTTCACAGGATCCCAATTTCTAGCCATCTTGCAGAGGAAGAAACACATAAAGTGGAGCTGGTGACATTAGAAAACTGTGTAGCGCGTGCCGATTTCTTTTTAGTCCTTATATTCCAATTATTTACAGGAGAATCAGTTAGGAATTGAAAGTGAGATTTGCTCTATTTGTTGTATCTACCTTTCATTTGCTCTATTTGCTCTATTTGTTGTATCTATTCATTTGCTCTATTTGTTGTATCTACCTTTCATTTGCTCTATTTGCTGTATCTACCTTTCTAATCTTTCTGCATTTTAGAGTTTATAAAAATTATGATTTATGAGCATTGATAGATGCAAATAAAATTATCTTCTCTTTTAATAGTAATTCAACAATGATGTTTCTGATCCCACTAATGAGAACTGGCAAAATAGAGTTGATGCATCTAAAATGTACTCAAATTCCCTGCATTCTGCTTTCTACTTTCTGCTGAGCCTTTTCACAGTCAGTTACCTCTTAATGGTTTGAGAGATAATAACTCTTCAAACGAGACTTATTTACAGAATCCTATTGATTTTTCTTCTGGCTTGGCCTTACCACCCTTTGAAGATTCAAGAGAAATGCAGTGCCAGTTAGGGTCGATGGGCGATGTGCAGAATATGGCCCAAAGTTGGGCAGAACAAAAACAGGGTAGCAGAATCGTGAACCACAAGATGGATATGTATACTGGTGGCAGATTGAGTGAGACGCATGAACCTCATGCGTCTTACCCATTTATAGAAACTAAAAAAAAATGTTCCGATTTAGGGAACTTTTATTCTAAATTATCCTAAATCAAGAATTTTGCCAGCAAATGGGTTTGATTGTGTATCTGCATCCCACGATTAAATTTAACTCCCATTTTTACCCATCTCTCTCACTCTCTAATTACACTCTCGGCCCAAGCCACCACCACCTAGGCTACCGCCGCCGCCACAGCCCTTCACCACTATTGCCGCCTCATTGCACCATCGACGCCCCCTTCTTCCTCCCCTTTCTGTTCTCGATTTTGGTTCTAAGTGGAGACTCTCTTTGTGGTTCTAATCGACAACTTCCTCACCCCTTCTCTCTCCCTCTCTCCTCGTCTCTTTCACTTCTCCTTACCGCCAACTTTCACTGCCCGTCACTACCGCGTCGACGTCGTTGGTGCGCCACCCATCTCGTCCCTTGCTGGAAGCCACCCGGATAATGCCCCCCCCCCAAAAATTGAGGAGCGAGTACCCGCGATAAATGAAGCTCTTTCTCGCTTAATCTGCGAGCAGAGGTTGGGGGCAATTGGGGTGGTTTATTTACCGGCTCGGGAGGAGTTAGTGGCTCTTACGACATGTCTGTCGCCATCAATTCAAAAAAATGATGATTTATTTCAATTTTATCTTGATTTTGGTAATTGTTGATGATTGTGGATCGAAAACTGATGATTATTGTTTCAATTTCTTCTTGATTTTGGTAATTGCTGATGATTATGGGTGGAAAATTGATGAATTATGTTTCAATATCTTCTTGATTTTGGATTGATGGTGATTGTGGACGGCAGAGGTCGAGTTCGATTTTTCTCTCTCGTTGTGTTCGATTTTGATTTCCATTTTTGGGTTCGACTTTTGATTTTATGGGCAGCGATAGGGTGGTGGGGAGAAAGATCCAGAATGGACGACAGTGGGTGGAAAGAGCAGCGGTGGGTGATGGGGAGAATGAAGAAGATGGACTTAGGCTTTCATATTAATTTAGCTTAATTATTTATTATTAATTAAATTTAAATTTTCTTAAACATTATCATTATAATTAATTTAGCTTAATTTAAAGTGAAGGGCGATGGACTCAGGTTTTGATTTTAGTTTCCATTTTAATCATTATCATTCATCTAGCTTAATTTATTATTAATTAATTAATTCAACTTATTTTATCATTAATTAAGTAATAATAAATTTAGCTTAATCAATTAATAATTTATATTTTTAAAAAAGGACAAAAAAGTCATTTTATATTTTATCTATAAAATAATCTAAGCTACCAAACACATCATTTATTTTTATCTTAATTTTTATCATATCTACTAAATAACAAATTTAAAAGCTAATCTTGATCCTTATCTTAATTCTTATCACGATTTTTTTTATCTTGTCATATCTTATCATAATTATCAAACGTACCCTTAGGGCCAGTTTGATAGACATGTTAAAGGCAAGATAAGATAACAAAACTTGGCCCAACAGTAATAACAATGTGTTTGGTAGATGTGATAAAATTTAATTCGGCCCGTCGGGCCAAGCTAATTTAATCGCGGCCCGCACGTAATCAGTGCAAAACGACGTCGTTCTTCATTTTGTGTGCAGCTCCACTATCGCGGCGGTAGTGGTTTGTTTTCCTCCATAGTCGCACCATGGCCGCCGTCGTTCTCGGTTGTCCGCTGCACCTCTCTCTGTCTCTTTACCCATGCAACTCTCTCGCTCTCAGCGGCAACTCTCCCGCGACGGTAGTGGTGTTCGTCCGGCGGTAGTGGTGGTTTCTTACCCACTCTCTAACTCTAGATCTGACCACGACCTCCATGGCCGTCGTCGTACCATGGCCGCCGTTGGTTTCTGGTTTCGATTCAGAGTCGTGTTCGAATGGGATGATTTGGGCAGTGGGTTTCTCGATTGATGTTCGATTTGAGGCTATGATGATTTGGCAGATCTGAACCTCTCCCCCCCCCCTAAATTTGTCGACTCCGTTCTTGGATTTGTTCGTTGGGTTTCTGTTCTGATTCTATTTTTGTTGTTTCTCGTTTGGTTTCTGGTTTCGATTCGGGCAGTGGGTTTCTCGTGAAGTTGTTCGATTAGGGGCTGTGATGATTTTGGCAAATTTGAGCCTATTTTTTCCCCCAAAAATTGCTGACTCCATTCTTGGAGTTGTTCGTTGAGTTTCTGATTTTAGTTCTGTTTTTGTTTTTCCTTGGTCTGTTTCTGGTTTCAATTTGGGCAGTGGGTTTCTTCTTTTGGTTTTCTTATTTCAATTTGTAGATTCAATTTTGGAGCTGTGTTGTTTTTTAGTTTCCTTTAAGTGCTCAATTCTCTGTTCTTCTTCGCCTGAAATGGAGTGGCGCATGGTTTCCGGCCACCGAGTTGGCCGGAAATGGTGGATCACATGGACAACAAGCAAACAGCCCCAAAATTAAATTAATTAATGGTCAATAATTAATCATTTATTGACAAATCAATTAATTAGTAAGTTAATATTAATTAATGGTTTATACACAAAACAGATTTGGTAATCATCAAAAAGGGAAAGTAATCTTAATTAATTAATGATAATCGAAACCAGCTAAATTGATAATTATCGAAACCAGCTAAATACTTTATCATAATCAAAATTGATAAATATATTCATAATTTATCTAAATCAGTAAATACATATTAATTTATATAAATTATTAAATTTTTATTTAGCTAGATCAATTATATGTTCACTAATTAATTAGTACTAAATTTATATTAATTAAACAAGGCTTAAATTAGCAAATAAGATAAATAAATCTATATTTTAGACAAGGGTAAAAATGTCATTTTACGTCTTATCTATCATATTATCTAACCTACCAAAGACCACATTTATTTTTATCTTGAATTTTATCTCACCTACCAAACAACATCATTAAATTTTTATCTTGTTTGTACAGTAATTTTTTATCTTAAAGTACATCTTACTTTATCTATCTAATCATATCTTAACCCGCCTACCAAACGAGCCCTAAAAGAAAAGGAAAGAGTGACAAACAAAGAAGACGGTCAAACATTTGAATAGCGTAAAGTGAGGTCCTCGAGAAAGCCGAGGGTTTACGAGATAAAATCTTATTCTGCAAGCCCCAGCATCAAGTATATTTTGAATCTTCGTTTGCGCGTCGGAATTCTTACCACACCATTGATCAAAGTCTACTTTACTACATCTGCAGATGAGTAGCATCGCACAATCCTTCAACTTCGATTAGATCTTCCCGAATTGGATTCATTTGCAAAAGTAGAATTATGGCTAGGGTTCAAGACAATTGGGAGAGGTTGGTTCGCTCCGTGCTGCGGAGCGAGCAGCGGGCCGGCCACGAGCGGACACCCAGCGGCATCGCTGGTGCCGTACCCGACTCACTTCAACGGAGCACCAACATCAATGCGATTTTGCAGGCTGCCGATGAAATTCAGTCCGAGGACCCCAATGTTGCTAGAATACGTAAGTGAAAGAAAAATATTGCTCTTGCTCATGCTCTTAACAGTTAGTTGTTATGCATCTGTTCATAATATAATCAATATGTTTAGATGTTGTCGGAAATGTGTTCAGATGCGATTTTCTTTCTCTTCTGAAAGCAGATATTATGCTTTTGAGAACTAGGTGTAACTTAGGGTGCAGGCCTTCGAAACATCTTTTTGAATTTGGATCCGATTTTAGTAATATGCGGCTTTTCCCCCTTTTATAAAATTTCGTACATCATTTGCTGGAACAACCAAAACTCAATAAAAATATGTTTGAAAAATAAGTCCAAGCACAGCTATATTTGGTTGCATGATGTGATACTACGCATCAAAGTAGTTTTCTGTTTGCATTGATTGATACTCTGATCCCCTTTAATGCAAATGTAAGTTGATGAAGATTGATATTATTATATGTGTGGGTTGACCTTGTGAGGCGAAGGTGTCTGCTTGCTATGATTTTGGACAATTCTTCTTCCTCACTTTGTTTTGTGTGTTTTTGAAGTGGGTGGTTATATTGTTCCTAATATTAACAATGAAAAGAACAGAAGAAGTGGGTGATTACTAAACGAGGAGCTAGTAGTGAAGTTTGGCGGCCCACTGAGGGCTCAGGGCTAGTTTGCATTAGTTGGGGTCTTAGACTCAGAGCGCTCAGGCACTGATTTGTAAAAAAAAGTAGGTTTATCGAATAAGAATCTATTTTAGTCTCATATTGTCCAACGGTCTAAGGGATGCGGCATAGCTGTGATGATGAGATACATATGTTGATGGTTTCAGTTGAAGAAATTATGGGCTCGTATAAGCTTTTAATGTCACTGCTGGTAAAGACTACTGGAGGGGACAATATCCCCTTGCGTCCTTCAAAGATTACAAATGTATCTTGTGGTTCAGTGGACTCAGGGCTCTGCTTGTTTAAATTGCTTTGGTTTGACTGACATCTCATTGTTGACAATGAAGTGCAGCTAACTTGGTAAGACACTTATCCTCCAACGTGTAGGTTGGGGGTTCTAGTCACCATGGAGGGGAAATCGGGAACCATTATTGATCTTCCTTCAAAGAAATAAAATAAAACACATGTAATTGTTTTTCTGATTTTTTTAAAAATATTTTATTCTTGCCCACCATTTTGATGAAGTTACGGACTTGAAAGGATTTTAAAACAATTTCTGGTAAAAAGGTTGCTGAAATGGCATCCATTGTATCATAGTGTGGATGGAGGGCCTTCCTTGTTTGCATTTCTCTATTTTCAGATCCTTGTAATGAATTTCCTCACTGTTATAAACTGTTTTTTACTTTTTTTGTTCCATTTCATTTCTTCTATGTGATCTACTGAGATGACTTTGGATGCTTTAGATTTCACTGGCTGCTGATATTTACTCCTTGAAAATGAGAAAACAGTATTGCATTCAGTTATTCCAAATTTTAATTTTCCTTTTTCTTTCTTCTTCTCTGTCAAGTATGCGAGCAGGCATATAGTATGGCTCAAAATCTGGACCCCAGCAGCGATGGTAGAGGCGTTCTTCAGTTTAAAACCGGTTTAATGTCTGTAATTAAGGTACAGTGACAGGTTGCTGTTTGCTTATGCTTTTTATTTTCATAAAACATCAAAAACCAGGCAAGTCTCAGGGAAATAATTGTTTTTTGCGTCACTGGAAGGAAAAAGAATTGAATTTTGATTCACATATCAGCACCTCCATATACAAAACTGAGACATGTTTCTTTACCAAGTATTAGACTGTTAGTTATACACACTACTTTTATTTAATTTGTGCTACAAGTTGGCATCTTTGGGTTCAGCCATCAGTCTAGTTTGCTACTCTTTTGATTCCTAGTCACATCTACTTTGATGCAGCAAAAACTTGCTAAAAAGGATGGTGGCCCAATAGACCGTAATCGCGATATTGAGCTGTTATGGGATTTTTATAATCGATTCAAAAAACGGCACAGAGTGGATGACATTGAGAGAGAGGAACAGAAATGGCGGGAATCTGGCACTTTTAGTGCTAATATTGGGGAGTATGTTCTTTATTCAATTTATTTTTTCACTTTGACTATTATTAATTTATCCTCACTGGTTCCACTATTCATGTTTCATATTGTTAATCAAGTGTACATCTGAAACATAATGGTTGGGAAACTTGGAATGGAAAAAGTGTTGTTTGTATTTGGATATATAGCACTAAAAGTATTTAATAGGATTATAGGAAATAGTTGGGGCATTGCATGTGGCATCTGCAGCATCAGCTGTGTTTGGCATTTGCACACTGGTGTGGTGTCTTGTGAAAACAAAACATACTGCATAGCTTCTCATATGGTCTAAGCAATCAATTCCTAGTTACTAATTTTTTTGATAAGTAACAAAAAAATAGATCTATTAATGAAAAAAATGAGTACAAAGGGATGATGTCCCAAAGCAGAACAAAAATGAGTTATAGAACTCCAGAGTCTAATACTATCAGAAGATCCAAAGAAATTCTTGCAATCTCTATGTTTTGGAACCCACTAGGCGTCCCTATATTCTTTCCTACCGGAACCAATTCATTGTTGTACTTCTGTTTATGATATTTTTCCCATGACCAGAAGCTTAAGCGCGTGCGATAACATGTCTTTAGTGTGCGTCAGTCCCTCCTTCAACATCCAAATCAGTCTTATTGTCAAAAAATCTGCCTCCAGTGGTTCTGCTCTGATCTGCCCCGTTTTGGAATGAAAGAAAATAAGATTTTAAATTGTTTCACTTGTTTGTGTATGCAGTATTTAACCTCATGATAAATGAATATGTTGTCTTTCAATATAATAATTATAATCCCTTAGGCTAATCATCTGCTTAACTTTAGCATTGTGGTCTTCCTGATATTGATTCTAATGCCTATACCAAAAGGCCTTACCAGTTTGCCTGTGCTTTTCTACCTGTTTGTTAGCTTGGATCTTAGATTCTCAAAAATGAAAAAGGTGTTTGCTACGCTGAGGGCTTTGGTTGAGGTAATGGAGGCCCTTAGTAAAGATGTACCACCAGAAGGAGTGGGAAGGCTTATTTTGGATGAGGTACTCCCTGCCTTCCTCCCCATGTTCTTAGCTCGTGCAGCATTAACAATTAACTTTTGTTTCAATATTCACTTGTATTTATGTAATGGTTTTTTTTGCCCTTTCCTTATTAATAATGAGTTCATGATTAATATGAGCTTTTCTTGGTGAAGTATATATAGAACCTTCCACTTGGTTGTTTCATCTTGTTTGTTATTTCAGTTAAGAAGGATGAAAAAGTCAGATGCAACTATTTCCAGCGAACTCGTTCCATACAACATTGTCCCTCTTGAAGCACCATCTTTAACGAATGCTATTGGATACTTTCCTGAAGTAAGTTGATATTAATTGTATGAAATAGATTTCTGCCTCTTGTCCCTTTTCCTGAAATTTTTAGACATTTGCTGAAGCACAAAACAGCCTTTACATTTAATGTTTGTCACTATGAAGACACATTACATTACTGACCCTGAAGCTTTGACTTTTTGTTTCTTTTACTTGATGTTTTCTAATGTTTTTTTTTTCAACTTTCTATATTTTATTTTATGCTTTAATGGTCTATCTGCTAAGGCTGTGTTAAAATTGTTAGTGCATTAGATATCTTTGAGTCTTTATTTAATTGATGATCTTTGCAGGTAAGAGGTGCAATATCAGCAATAAGATATACTGAGCAGTTTCCTCGGTTTCCAGCTGATTTTGAAATATCTGGACAACGGGATCTGGATATGTTTGACCTCTTGGAATATGTGTTTGGTTTCCAGGTGTTTTTTTTAATTCTATTTAACCCTTTTCTCTAGTATATAATATGTATAGTTAGATATAGAAGTTGTTCTTTGCCTTCTGCAATTGATGCCAACAACCACTTTTTTGTTAACTGTTTCCTTTTTGATAGCCAACAGGTTATAGAGAGTTGTCATCTGTTTGTAGTTGTTTTATTTTTAAGCACACAGAAGGTTTGCTAGATGAGTGGAGCTTGTCTAGCTTGCTTACTGACTGATATTTATTGCTTTTATGATTTTATTTTTGTTTTAACATTCATCCTTGGGTGTTTTAACATCGTCTTTTGCAGAAAGACAATATAAGGAATCAGCGTGAGCACATGGTGCTTACTTTAGCCAACTCACAGTCGCAACTTGGCATCCCAGTTGAAGCTAATCAAGTTAGTGCCTTAATTAGTTTTAATTGAAGAAAGCAAATGAAGGTTATCAAAAAACCATTATTTATGATAGCTAATCAAAATTTCTATATATCCATTTGCAGAAACTAGATGAAAGAGCTATAAGACAGGTCTTCTTGAAGGTCCTAGATAATTACATCAAATGGTGTAGATATTTGCGGATACGTCTTGTATGGAACAGGTAGATTCTGCAGCATCATGCTACTTTTGTTGAGAATTTGTGAACTAACTTCTGAATTTGTTCCCTGTAGCTTGGAAGCCATTAACAGGGAGAGGAAGCTTTTCCTAGTCTCACTGTATTTCTGTATATGGGGTGAAGCTGCGAACATCCGTTTTCTTCCTGAATGCATCTGCTACATGTTTCACCATGTATGTGTTTGGTGCCCAAGTGGCTGTTTTCTTTGGAAGTATGATGCTGTTTATGATCTTTGTTCTTGTACTGTTGGAGAGTATGTATTTTGTATTACCCATGTTTCACTTTTTGTAGCATTAGTGCATTACCCTTGCTTTGTATTGACCAAATATTGTAACTATTGCTTCATCACCTCTTTGGCTATTCTTGACAAACTAGGTGTTGTATTATTACTAGTTTTAATGTGTGAGTTATATCATATTCTATGATATTAAGTTTTAACTTTTATTTTAATTTGATATTATTAGATATGCATTTACATCTAACCATTATCATATATACACATACGTACACATAATATGCATTCTTAAATCTTAAGCTTAATAATGTAATTGAAATATGTTTTTAGGTTCAATTGTAAATTTAGGTCTCATAAATTGAAGGAAAATAGTAGTTATAGGATACTGAAAACTGTAATATTTCTAATAGACTAATACAATTAAGTCAAGAAGCATTTGATTATGTGAATAATTGCAAAACTAGCTGGATATGAGAACTACTTTTCATTATCTGAAGGCATGGGGTGCAGTAGTAATAAACTAAATGGGGGTAAAAGAGCCAAAAAAGAGAAGTCCTCTCACCAAGCCACTTTTTAATATATTTTATTTATTTATTTATTTATTTATTATTATTATTATTATTATTATTATTATTATTATTATTATTATTATTATAATAGTTTATAGATAGTATTGCTTCCTTACAGATGCTTCCATCGGTTAGACAAAGGCCTCTTTGATCCTTAATTATTTTCAGCTGTGGTACAGATTAAATAGAAGCTTTTCAAATGTATTGATCATTGCAGTTTATACAGTGCCGAAAGTCTTGTAAAATATTTTATGAAGTAGTACATATTTTACTTCAACTACTAAATTATAGAATTTCTTTAACTTATCATTACATAGCTCGCACTTTCTGTATACATCTCACAAAATTTAGACTGAACTTTGCAATGTTAAGTTTTATTGTCTCACTTGTTAAATTTTATAGATGGCAAGGGAGTTAGATGCAATTCTGGATCATGGGGTGGTGACTCATGCTGCAAGTTGTATAAGCGAAGGTGGTTCTATGTCCTTCCTAGATCAAATCATTTGTCCAATATATGATACCGTGAAAAAGGTAAGTGCAGTTTTGCTTACTGCTTCCCATGGCATAAGTTTCTCTCAGCTTGCTTGCTTAAACATGTAGACACACTCTGCAAGGGTATCAAATAACTAAATTGATTTCTTTTTGAGTTCTCAGTGAATCTACAGAAATTTCTCCTAGGGTCTGCATGATCTCCCCATTCTCTCTCAAAATATAACCTTTTCTGCCCTAGATCATATCATTAGATGTACTTACCTGCTTGAAAATTAGTAACTGTATCCTTTCATCATTCTAACCAAATTTAGTATTTCTTCTCCCTTTCTTGGTATCATTCACTATATCTGTTATCAACAGGAAACTGACGAGAATAATAATGGGAAAGCTGCACACTCAAGATGGCGGAATTATGATGACTTTAATGAGTATTTCTGGTATGTTCTTCCTTACAGTTATTCCAAGTGCTATGTAAACATTTCCTTTTACATTGGATTTTAATTCTTAGCTCACTTGTAGGTCCCCTGCTTGCTTTGAGTTGGGTTGGCCTATGAATAAAAATTCATCTTTTTTGTTGAAGCCAAAAAA
>JAYDZE010349483.1:0-17744 GCA_034509125.1 Monilaria moniliformis
AATCCTTTTAATCTATTCCTTGGAATTAGGATTTTGATTTGTAATTTTATTTTTTCATCCACATTGTTATCTTGATTTCTACTATCTGTTAAACTTCCTTATAGCAGTGTCAGTGAATACTGAGGTTGAAGATAGCAACATGGTAGCATCACCTGTTGAAGAGGATTTCATTCAGACACTTTGGCAGTCTTGGCACCCTATTTTTCATATTATTGTAATGACTTTGATATGAATGTTTTCCTTGGACAAGAATTGTATTAAGCTGTAAAAAAAAAATTATGAAAACCGATTCCATAACCGGTAAACCGGGAGAACCGAAACCGGATCCGGATAAACTTATCCGGTTCCAGTTTCGGTTCCTAAAATTTCAGTATATCCGGTACCGGGTACCCGGATTTCGGTTCCGATTAACCGGAACCGGACCGATTATCACCCCTACCCAATGGCGCGATTGGTTCATGCATGAAACCTATAGGACATACACGCGGGGCTCCGCTCAGTGTGCAACCAACTCCCACGAGCTCCCCACCCACCACAAGATCCCCACGCAGTAGTTGGACGACATCCAACTGTTTGACCATCCGACGGGCCTCGACGTTCAAGCGGCATACACCTCGGATGAGACAAAACAGATCTTCAAGGTGTATCTCGACACTAGCGAGGATCCCATCGTTGACAACCAACACAAATTCAAAGTTTTTAGGAATAGGGTTGCCGCTGCATATGACGGAAACCGACCGAAAGGGCGTCCCAACGAGCATTCAAAAGATTATTCGGGCTCATTTCAACCGAGTTAGCCCGAAAATATCCAAGTTTTGTGGCATGTACAACAACTTGGAGAATGATTGACCAATCGACGTGAGCAAGGTGGATATTCTAAAAGCCGCCATGCAGGTCTACCAAACGACATCGGTAGACCATTTAAGTATGCCGCCACTTGGAACAAGGTTCGAAGCATCGACAAGTGGGCGGGTGGCCTCTATTCGGCGCCGAAGGGAATGAAGAACACCTCGAGCGGCCACTACTCCACGAGTAGTGGCGAAGGATCCGAAGGCGTGAGATCGGGGGCATCGGGGAGGTCGTGTCAAGCCTGTCTGATTGGAACGAAGGTGGCGAAGAGAAGGGAAAAAGCACCGACTTCGAGTAATGCGGATCCGGAAGCGATGACGACGGCCAACAAGACGTTAATGTATAACTTGTTGGCGAAAACATATTACAAAGACACTAGTGCTATGACGCATGAATAATTGGAGGTGCACTGAAGATTGATCAACAATCTCCAGAAGGATTTGGGCATGTTGCCGAATGATTAATATTTTTAGGAATTTTAATAATGTAATTTTAGGATTTTTAGATTATGTAATTTTTAATTTTTAATTTTTAAATTAGACAATTTTAATTATGTAATTTTCGATTTTAAATTATGTAATATTAGGAATTTTAAATTATGTAATTTTTATTTCTGTAATGAATTTCGCCTATTTTATTATATTGGAAATTGAATTTAATTAAAAAAATATAATAAATCTAATGAATAAGAAATGAGTAAAAAATTTAAAGATGAAACCCATGAATAATTAAGATAATAAATGGTTAAGCGATGAGGAATGCATGTATTGTCTCTTAGTTTAAGAATGAAGTAAAAAGTGTTGTGAGACTCATGAATAGTAAATGAATAGTGTAAAGTAAGAGATGGTTAATAGACGGTATTGTGAATGAACTAAAATATACATATTATTTATAATGGGACGGAAGAATATTTATTATTACAGAGTTTCTAAAACTAGGTTAAAATTACGAAATGAATTTAAAGTTCGTATATTTTTCCTCTTTCTGATCAGAAAATAGTTGCACAAACGAGCAAGAGAAGACTTGGAGCCCAAAAGTAAATACCATCGGTCCAAATTCATGTTCAATTAGCCCAATAAGGGTAACACGTGCTGCCAATTTTCACATCCACTTCATTTTTCAGCCCTCTCCCTCTCCCTCTCCCTCTCCGACAGACCTAAAATTCGCATTTTCATCAGGTGAGCTTCTTGTCTCGGATGGATACACTGAATAAGCGCGTGCCCATTTAAGTATACACATTATCTTATCCCCCTTTTCAATTTGTAGTACCGAGTTGTATCAGTTCTGATTCTAGGGTTTGAAATTTGTAATTGCGAAATTTATCATTCAAGGCTTGAATTTGATGATAAATTTTCTTGGTTTTTATAAACAATATTTTGCACATTTGACTTATGGAAATCTTTGATCACTTTTTTGGAAATTTATTGGTTACTAGCTTTTTTTTGTTAGATATAGGACATGAAATTTTTATTTAATTTCTTGATTTCGAGAAATCTTGCGTTTTACCTATATTTTATATTCCGCCTGCAGATTGAAATTTGGGAAGTGGATAATGACCTCGATTTTTGTCTGAGCGGTTCTAATAGATTGTCTTCTTCTAATTTCTTTTTCAAGACCCTTATTGTAATTCTAGGTTTAGAGTAGTGAGTCAAGTGATGGATGAAAATGAAGTTGGAGGTGGAGGTGCTGGCTACGGTGCAGATCCGAACGAGCAGTTCCACCGAAACGAGGCTATCTCTGCTGTCGCTGACGATGGTTTTCTTGGTGAGGAGGATGATGACTATGAGGATCTCTACAACGACGTCAATGTTGGTGAGAACTTCCTGCAGTCGCTTCGTAGGAATGAGGATAACCTAGCGCACAGGAACGAGGTAGTGCCAGACAACAAGCCGAGCGTGGCCCAGCCTCCGCCCCTTCCGCCACAGCCACAGCCACAGCCGCAGCCGCAGGTAGAGGGTGGCGGTGTGGGTTTACCGGATGAGGGAGCTTCATCTAGGATTCCTGGTAGAGTGGAGGGGTTTCAGAGTATGGGATTTAGAGGGAATACCAGTGCAAGTGACGTGGGACTTGGTAGAGGTACGGGAGGGCCAGTTACTGTTGGTGGGGGTGGATTTAGAGTTGAGTTAGGGCAGTCATTGAATAAAATAGCTGATTTCGAAGAGCGGGCAGTAAACAGCAATGTCCCTAATAATCGACAAATGGTTCACCATCAGCAGCCACATGCGGCTAACATAGGGACTTATGATAATGCTAGGAACATGGGGAATATGAACGGGACTGGTGGAAATGTGTATGGAGCTGATGGTGTGGGTGGAGGGCCTGGTGGTGGAGGTGATGGAGCAGTTGGAGGTGGAAGTGGGGGTGGCAGTGGGAGTGGAGGGACAATTCTCTTTGTCGGTGACCTGCATTGGTGGACAACAGATGGTGAACTGGAAGCAGAACTGTGCAAGTATGGGCCAGTAAAGGAGGTAAAGTTCTTTGATGAGAGAGCTAGTGGAAAGTCCAAAGGGTACTGTCAGGTCGAGTTTTTTGATCCTGGAGCTGCCACTGCCTGCAAGGAAGGAATGAATGGCCATGTTTTCAATGGGCGGCCCTGTGTTGTTGCTTATGCCTCACCATATACTGTTAAAAGAATGGGTGAGGCTCAGGTTAATAGAAATCAACAGCAGATGGGTGGGACAGCTGTTAACCAACCAAGGAGAGGCCCTGGGGATTTGCCCAGTAAACCTGGTGGAGTTGGTAACAGTATACCTGCTGGTGGGAATCATCATGGTGGTGGTGATAATAATGGTAGAGGCTTTGGGAGAGGAAACTGGGGTAGAGGTAATGCTCAGGGAGGGATTAATAACAGAGGCCCAGTTGGCCACATGAGGAATAGGGCTGGTGGAATTGCTGGTCGTGGCTTAGCTGGTAATGGATTTGGTCATGTTGGTGGAGGCCCTCCAATGATGCATCCTCAGGCTATGATGGGCCAAGGTTTTGATCCTGGTTTTGCAGGTCATATGGGGAGAATGGGTGGTTATGGGGGATTTCCTGGTGCTCCTGCAGCACCCTTTCCGGGCATCTTATCTTCGTTCGGGCCTGTTGGAAATGTCGGTTTGCCCGGTGTAGCTCCACATGTTAATCCGGCGTTCTTTGGGAGGGGAATGCCCTTGGGTGGCATGGGGATGGTTCCCACTCCTGGAGCTGAGGGTCCGAATATGGGAATGTGGTCAGATCCTAATATGGGAGGATGGGCAGGAGATGAGCATGGTGGGAGAGCAGGGGAATCTAGTTATGGTGAAGAAGCTACATCAGACCATCAGTATGGGGAAGGGAGTCAAGAGAGGGGGCCATGGCCAAATGCCATGAAGGATAAAGACAGAGGGTCAGAAAGGGACTGGTCTGGCTCTTCTGAAAGAAGGTACAGAGATGATAGAGGAGCTGGGCATGAAAGAGATGCGCCTAGAGAGAAAGATGTTGGACAAGATCATGATTGGTCAGAAAGGAGACATCGTGATGACAAAGATGCCGGGAGAGACAGGCAAAAAGAGCGTGAAAAGGATCGTGAGCGTTCTCTAGACCATGAACGTGGTGGCCGTGAACGCGAAAGAGAACGTCATAGAGATGATAGAGACAGACATTCTGATCATCATAGGCACAGAAATCGTGAGGCAGAATATAATGATGACTGGGACAGGGGAAGATCATCAAGATCCCATGGCAAGTCAAGGGTATCTCACGAGGAAGAGCATAGATCACGATCAAGGGATCCTGATTATGCGAAGAGGCGACGTCTGACCTCTGAGTAACACTAACATCTTGCAGAGCAACTTGAAGATACTGCTTCTCTTCTTGCTGGATGCCAGTAAGTTCTTCCACTTTATTATTCTCATTGAATTTATGCATATGGTAATTGTAGACATTTCTGACTTTGGTATTTGTTTTAATTGCTGTCTCTTCTTAGTTAAGTAAAATCAGCCCTTGGCCTTCTTTGTTATGTTGATTATAGTTGGATCTTAACACACCAATAAAACACTAGATTTTTGTCATGCATGTCTGCTGTTGCTTCGCTTTCTTGAAAACCTAAAAAACAAAAGTTGAGCTGACTATTGAGGTTTATTCCTGCATTTTTATTTCTGATATGGAAGATTCCGTTTCTTAGTTTAGGTGCCTGTCAACATTGTTAAATTTTGAGAATGTAAGTGCATTTCCTCAACTTCTTTTTTTTCTTCACTGGATAGGCCTTCTTGGGTGAGAAATCTCAGATTAGATCGAACAACTTAAGCAACAATCAAATGTGAGTTTGCAGTATGCCAATAACTATCTGTTGATTTTGTTGGCATGTTAAGAGTAAAAAGGATCACAAAAGAACTTAAGCAGCAATCAAGAATGATTTAATTAATAACACTCAAAATAATAGGAATCAATAAAAGAGACAATCTTCTGCTTCCAAGCGCTAGTCCCCGCTATTCTCCAAAATGAATCCTAGATGGCTCTTTCTGTAAGGAAAAGAGCCCCATTATTCTACCATTCCCCGACGCAAAACGCCAGGGCCTGACTGCAATCTAATTCTAATATAACTAAAATAATAGTATTAACTCAACAAGAAAATAATTAATTTAATGAAATAACAGAAAATAAACGTGCGCTAGCATGCCTTCTCCGCTCATAAATTGGCTCTCTAACAAGCCATTTCAAATGTTTTCTTGTTTCTTTAAAAATGTTTCGTGTTGTTTGTTTGTTTGTTTTTTTTGGGGGGGGGGGGTAAAGAGTTTTGGAGATTATGTATAGATTATATGGATCTCCAAATTGTCATTTTAATCTGTTGCCCTGTTTGTTATTGGATGCTTGTTATTACCTAAATAGCCTATAGGTTCTCCACCAGTGGATATTATCCTCACAAATAGATAAAGTGAGAACTGGATTTAGGACTCTGATCCATGACATTAATGGAATCCTATCAACCGTTCCCTGCTCTGCAAATTTGTTCTCTACTTTGCTTACATAAAGTAGAGAGATGGCAATGATGTAGAGCTCTATGATGTGGATGGTGATCAAATTTTGAGGATTATTAATTAATAAAATATTTTCTAGAATCTTGAAGAACCACTGTGTGTCTTTTTGTGTTAGGTGGAGTCTAAATTAGAAGTAGATCTCAGATTGTTATGAATCTGTACTCATATAATGAAAAGGTGAAGTAGTATATAAATGCAAATACAGGATTCTCTCACCATTAAATTTGGTGAGAAAAAGATACAGTTAAGAGAACAGTTTTCTGTCTAAACAATACGATGAATTATCAGTAAGTAGTAGGTTTTTTTGTGTGAGATCTGGCACACCTAGCACAATTGAGGAGTACTAAATGCCATTTTGTTATTATATGCATCTTGTTGTATATCTTTGTTTTATTTAAACTTGTTCATATAATCAAATATTTTGATTATGTCATTGATACTGCGATTGGGGTGCTGATTTAAAGTCAGTCAGCACTGCAACACCCCGAGTAGATATCTGGTTGATACTGACAATTTATAACTCATGTCTAATATATTTGTTCCGACGGTAGTTGGGAAGCCATGATTTTCCGTTGGAAGTTGTTCGGCTGAAGTCTGGAATCTAGCAGAAAGCAGATGGTGCATAAAGCTTCTACATAGGAGAGGATAAGATGGCATGGCGACACCTCATAGTGTTCGCTAGGCGGAACCTTTTATTTTAGTTGTCAGACATTTCATTTATGTTTAAATTCGAATATGTCTTTAAGAAATCAATGTTGTGGATGATGGGTTGAAATGCTGGAGTCTAGTGTGAGACATAGTGGATATTTGAGAATGTATTGTTGTATGAATGTGATTTAATAGATTAAAAGACTTAGGATGTTCCCTTTTGCCCCATATTTTTGTTTTGAATTTTCTTATGTAATTCTTTCCCCCCTGTTTTTTTGTTGGGTGTAAGTAACTTGTTTGATTGCATTTTTTGGGCAAATATAATGTAACATTCCAAGTATAGTCAGGTAACAAATGTAAATGTGTTTGTATGTAGAAATAGATTTGTATATATGAAAGAGGAATATGGTTTTCTTGCACGTTAATGTTGTGTATTCATTGTTTTGTGATTTGATGTGTGTCTTCTTCCTTTTATTTTCTGCCTAGAAATATATAAGTGTATTTAGTTTATCTTTGTTTATAGATCATTTCTACTAACGCCGAGCGTAGAAAATATATTATATGCGCGTAAAAACCAATATTTTTCTTCAAAAAATATGAGTTTTACATAGTTTGTAAAGTGAGATACGAATTAATTGTAGATTTGTTTGCTATGTTAGACATGCTACGTCAATTTATGGTGGTCATATAAATTTGAAATGTTTACTTTAAAACAAATAAAAAATGACGATATCATTATTATAATTCTTTAAGTTTGTTAAAATTACAAAATGAATTTTAATTTAAATAAATAAGGAAGAGAACATCATCAATTCTTGAGCCAAAATCCATGCATCAATTAAGCCCAATAAGGCCCACACGTGCTGTCCATTTTCTCAGCGACTTCATTTTCACCTCTCCACTCTCTTCCCTCTTGTCTCGCATGAGCTTCTTGTCTCATAGATACACTGAATGATTAAATATATTCGTTATCTTTCCCCTTTTTCAATTTTTAGGACGAGCTGCATCAATTTTGATTCTAGGGTTGAACTTTTGTCGTTAGGAATTTTATCATTCAAGGCTTGAATTGATGATTGAATTTTTTGGTTTTGCATAAACCATTTTGGTATCGTTAGCATGATTGGCTGTTTGCGTACATTTGACATATGGAAACCTTTGATCAGATTATGGAAACTCTGAGGTGCTACCTTTTTCTTTTGTTAGATATAGGTGGGGAAGTTTTTATTTGATTTCTGGATTTTGAGAAATTTTGCATTTTACCTATTTTTTATGCTTAGGCTGCCGACTGCAGCTTCCCTTGAAAATTTTTACGTTTTATTAACAATATATATTTCACCTAAAAGAAGTACACTGTGGATAACTGTGTTCTCTCTGAATGATCCCCTAAAAGCCAGTAGTGAAGCTATTTGGATGTTTTTGAGTTTTTTCCATATTAATTTCTCTTTGAGTTATTGTTTTCCTGAATGTCGGTTTCCTTGAGTTCTTGTTGCTACATTGTTCTGCAACGATGTAGCCATTTTCACCTTTTATTGCTCTGTCATTCACATGATTTCTCTTACGTTTCTTCTTCTGATTATTTTTGCTATATCATCTTTTGTTATATTGGTTGTCTTGATTCTTGGAAAGAGCATTTTATATTATGAGGACTGGCTTTTCTTTTCTTCTTTGTTGTCCAGACTTTTTCTGTATTAATCAAAAGAAAGCTAAAATGGACATTGAGGAGCTTAAGAAAATGGAAGATGAAGAATCTTCTATCATGAAAACGATAAAGGGGCAACCACTGGATTTGTTGCTGGCACCGTTTGGGGTATGGTTGTTGCTACTTGGCATGATGTACCCCGAGTTGAGAGGAGTATTGCACTTCCTGGTTTGATCCGGACACTGAAGATGATGGGTAACCATGGAGCGACATTTGCTGCTATTGGTGGAATCTACATGGGGGTGGAGCAGTTAACGCAGAAGCAGCGTATGAAAAGAGACTATATTAATGGAGCAGTTGGAGGATTTGTTGCTGGTGCTACTGTCTTTGGCTTCAAAGGTGAACTCCTCATATTTGTTTTTTTGTGTATTTTGTTGTGCCAGTTTCAATGTCATTTCTGCCATTTACCTGCTCGAAGTTGATGGTTTCACCCATTGTTGTTGGAATTCTGTCATATAAAATTGGCAATTATTGGCATGCTTAATAGAAAATTATTAGTTCTTTACGCATATTTTTCATAAACAAGGCATCTTGCATCTTCTTAAACAAAAACAATAATGGAGCAAAATTTGAGAGGATGCAAGTACATTATATGTTTTGTTATTTTATGTATATTTGCATCTAAACCTTCTTTACTGAATCTGAAAAATGGTTTTAAGGAATGGACAGGCAGTAGTTTGATTTAATTTATGTTGATGGGTGGCTAGAAAATTTTGAGGGAAAAGCATTAAACTAATCAGGTGAGGTACATTTCAGGCAACTAAAAAATTAGTGCATGTGTGACAAATTGGGGCTGTGCAACTTACAATCAACAGGGTCGGTTCATAAGACCTCCAATTCATTTCGTGGACGCATCTTTTCTACTTTCTCTCCTTTCTAAGATGCTGTAGTTATTAGTATGTTATTCTGTTTCGTTCAAACTTAAAATGAGGCCTATGCTTGGAAGAATTTTTGTCTGAACTGTGACCAAAAGAAATTCAATATCTGTGCAGGGAGGAGCGTTTCATCAGCCATGTCTGCAGGAGGTGCATTCGCAGCCACTTCTGCCATCCTCGAAGTATTAGGTATCGAGAAAAGGGACACTGGAAAGATTAATTATGTCTATACCCGCGAGAAAAGGCCTAACCCGAATGTCAACTAGTTACTGATGGTGCAGTTCCTGTTTAGCTCTTTGTGAAACATTATTGTACTGAGCTTTGTTTTGTGGTTGCTCCCCCGTTCTTACCATTACAGTTGGTGAATGGCCAGTTTAAATAAATTTCATGTACTTTCTTTGAAGAGGCCAATCATTATTTGCACATAGAAATTGTATGGCAAGTGGCATGTAAAGTTGATTGGTGTACCAATTTTTTTTATTTTTTTTCTAAAAATTTCTTGAAAGGCAGCATCTAAAAATTCTTTGAATTGTTATCTAACTTCATTCCCAACATACAGAAAAATTCACATTACTGTAAACTTGTTTGTAACTTGTAAAAGCCACAGAAACCGATCCAACAGATACAGAAGCTCAAATCTCAACCCCCTCAATCCCTGTAAAACCAGCTCATTAATGGAGCCTAAATATCAATGATGAAATTGAAAATTGCCAAGAACAAGTGTTTTACCATTTGATTGGTTGATGAGGATTCAGCTACTTCCTGTGTCACCATTTTTGATTTAGCACTTCCTGTGTTACCATTTTTGATTCAGCTTCCACCCGATCAATGGAACAGTAGCTGTTGCTTAGTTTACTAATGCTTTCTCTGCTTCCCAGATCCGAGATAATAAAAACCACACAGCTTTTAAAGCTTGTTATGTTTCCTTCACTGTCCTCGGCCACGCCATGATCAAGAATGGTGATGATGGTGCTGAAAACGTAAATATCTGCCTTTTCAAGCTAATGGAACACGTCAAACGAATGCGAGCTTCTCTTGACGGCGGCAGCATGTAATGGTTCTTACTCCACAAGCATGTCCAACTGCAAATTCATATATCAGTAACGAGAGCATAACAAAGTCAGAAAATCAGAGACTTACTGGAAAAATGATCCTGGATCGTAGCATAGCGATAAGTCAACTTCAAACAGAAACTTTGCTGCCCATCATCCATGACAAGACTTTCTGTAAGTCGTTTCTTGCAATCAGGTCTAAGACCTAAGCACATAAAGGATATAGGCGTCTTCCATTGCTCATTGTTGGATATTTCGATACATCTCAAAAGAGCCTCCATGATAGCTTGATTTGCTCCATCTTGCTTTTCTAACCAACCCCTCGATCTACCGTAATCTTTTGCCCACTAATTACGAAGTCATCCAGTTGCAACTCATTGCCATCATAGTCTAATAAGATTTTATCAATCAATTCAACAATGATAGAAGAAACATTTCATGTATCCCTTGTGCTTATCTTATCAGTTCACACAAATTTGAGCATTTTGTTTTTAGCTTGTAGATATTCTAAGCCAGCAGCTTCTGTTTGCGGTATATGCTCCTCAGTTTTCCTCAAACCAACTAGCTCGATGATCAGCGTATCCCCTGCCTCATTCTTTAAAGCATCGTCATTCAACTTAGGCTTCATGTGCAGTTGATGCCAATCTATGTAGGCATGTCCACCTCTCTTAAGAACAAAACAAAAGAAACATAACAGTTAAGATAATAAATTTGCATCTATAACTATATCTGCAGTTTTCATCCATATTTACTCACTTGTGAGATATCTTCATAGTTCATCATGTTTACCACTGCAGCATGTGATGGATACAAGATAACTCGCTTCTGCAATGGGCTGGACATGGTTAATGCAACATCCCCTCATTTGAAGCTTAGAGATTGCCATATGGTCTTGTAAATTCAACCGAGGGAACACCAGCAAGTCGTTGAAGAGATCCAGAAACTCAGAGTTAAACTCTGCAACCTGAGAATTGGAAAAGAGAATCAACTATCTTCTGATGCATATTAGAAATAGTACTACAATAAGAAACAGAATCAGGTTACTACTACCTTAGTATAGAAACGATGCGGTGCTGACACAAGGACCAGATCATTAAAGAAACATATTGGTTTATCAGTCAATCTACCGGTACGTAATATCTCCTGAAAACTAGTAGAATTCTCAAAGTTCTTAAACATGATTACGTAGCCACTAAATTTTCAACCTGTACAGATAACAAAATGTGTTTGGGATAATCAATTCTCGAGGTTTACACATCGAGCAAAGAAAAACACAATAACTAGTTTTCTATAACCTGTGACCCTCGAGTTTCTTGACAAGATCCGGCTCCTTCAACTTGGACATATCAAGCACAAGGCACTTTTCATTCTCCTTAAACGTCTTCAGCCAAACATTTTGCGAGTTTTTACCTTCCACAACCATAAGGCCCCCATAAAGAGGAATGATCCGAGAGGGCACCAGTCAGAGTTGGGTTTGGACTGTGCACACCCTATCTTATCTAATACTTCTTTTAACCCAATGAATTTGTTAGACAGTCTTGATTCAAGATCCTCGATTGGCCGCATCATCCTTAAGTTGAAAGGCGAATAAAAGCATTTTACAGGAAGTTTAAGTTAGATTACTTGCCACCTACACAGAGAAACTTAGCTGTAAGCAGTCAGTAAAAGGTACATAAATCATGAGTAACCAGTCTCACTTGAAGAAATGTTGATAGTAAGAAGATGTATAACATAACCTGTGCAACTTCACGTGACCCAGCAACGAGTCTCTCTCCTCGAATGAAACATGGACAGTGCGCAGAAGTTCATCAACATCACTATTGAGTAGGAGAGGCAACTGCAATAAAAGGACCTCTGCATCTCCACACCCTTCTAAAAGCAGATGAGCTTTTGTTTGTGTAGCATATAGGCTACTCAAATAATACATAAAGGGCCTAAAACATACACGAGGAAAAGCATGTGTTCGACAAAGCATCAGATTTCTCTTTCCTCAACTCCATCACCTCAACAACCCAGATTTCGTTCTTCGCTATCAAACTAAAAGAATCTGAGTTAATACCATTGGGCGAAATTCTCAATTTAGGAGAATCCAAAAAAGGTTTCCAATGGGAACTTTTTTTTTTTAAATTCCGGAAAAGGGGAAGATGCATTAGCGTCATGCGTCTTCACTCAAGTGAAGACGCTTAAGTGAAGACGTATGAGCCTCTCTCATTTAGGACGTAAGAAGCGTCTATGTTATTCGTCTCACTGTGAGACACGTTACCGTAATGCATCCCTTAGTGAGACGCGTTTGCGTGATGCATTTTCAGTCCTCCTTATTTGTGGCAGAACATTTATGTCTCATCATTTGCTTGAGCTAACTAAATGCAATGACAGAGAGTTGTGCTTTGCCTTTATTTTCGTGTGTAATTTAAACAAGGTATGGTTTGTATATTACTTTTGTAAGTGTTTTTACAAGTTAATTACATTGTAATAATTGTTATATCTTTATTAGTTTGAATTAGTCAATTTTTGATGAAACTATGGTTTAGAATTCTTGTTGACGAATTTTAACAAATATTATATTTTTGTGATAAGTGTAGTGTTTAGGAACATATTCGGATGTTATATTTTGTGGTAATGCTAATAATATTTTTTTTTATAAATCTAGGATTTTGTAATATGTTAGGAAATTATAATAGATTTAGAATTTTTTGATAATTATGGATTTGTTGCAGGAATTATGTTGTTGTTCATAAACTTATATTGGGGTGGGTGGTAAGATAATCTAGTTTCTTTGTACTATGTTCAAGAGGATATATTATATTGAATGAGAGTGTTTCATATGATGAATTAGTTTTCATAATTTGTGAAATAATCGGTATAGAGATGAATCAACACAAAATTGAAGTAATATGGAGACATGTTGTAGTTCTGGGAAAAGCATTCACAAATATAGGCATGTCATTGGATGAATGACGCATGCAATATATGATCAGTAAGGCTATACAGACAAGTCAAATTGAACTGATTATCGAATGGTTACACAACAACAATTCCAGCCAAGCACTACTTATGAAGTTGAGACGTACGAACATCCAAGTCTTTCATATGATCATATGGTTAACACAAAGCAAGAGGATTTTGGGATGATTGATTAACCCATAATGTTGTGTGCTTTTGAGTTTATTAACTCTAAGTTAGAGTGTGTTTGAGAGCTGTTAATGTTTGATTTTCCTATCAATTGGTTGTTTTGATGTGTTTGTTAAGAATGTACAATGTAGACATGAAATCTAACTCGTTGGGACGAAAATGGAGAAAATACGAACTTGAAGAGGACAGAAGGCACTACCCGATCGGGTAGCATGGCACCAGGTCAGCCACCCGATCAGGTGGTGCATTGAATCACAACAGAGAGCTTCACTCGACCGAGTAGAGCTATTTCACAAGCCACCCGACCGGGTGGCTTTGTCTAGATCGTCCAGATGAGTCCATCTGGCCGGGTAGGATTTGCCGCTTGAACCACCCAGCCGGGTGAAAGAGGCGGCGCATAATTGGAGCCTTAATCTAGGCCCAGTTTAGCCCATATCTATAAATACCCCTCAAATACATGAATTTCAACCCCAACCCCCATTTCTTAGATTTTTGTACACAATCTCTAGAGCAAATTAACACTTGAACAAGAGAAGAAGATAATAGGAAGATAGAGTGAAGATAATGGACATCAAGTGAAGATTTACCACTCCACGAGTGTATCAAACTATCCTAATGTTTTCTTTAATCTTTGATTTCCATTTATTAGAGAACATGTTAGGTTAGATTGTTTGCATTTCCTTCGGTAAAGACACACTGTGATTCATGTAGTATTTATTTCTAAATTTTATGCTAAGACTTTGATCTATTTTGATTATGCTAGCGCATTAAACTTTCTTGGATTGACCATCTTGTGAAAGATATGTTGGTATTGTTACAAGAATTGAAAAATGAGTGATAGTACATGGAAAGAGGAACAATCAACACATTAATCAAATTAGTTGAGAAATTTGAAATTATTTGTGAGGGCTTGAATCTTATGTGCTATTTGGAGTTACTATCGATTGGTTGAAGGATGCTTTGGTTTTTGGTCTTATAATCTATTTGCTAGATGCTTTGAGAGAAGATTTAACTATACATGAGTGATTGCCCTAATATTTGTCGAGTTGTTGTTTGACATAGAATTTAGGATAACGATTGCATGAATTATATTGTTGTTGGATCCATAGGATTTGCCATTTTCCCCATTATCTACATCTCTTTCTATCTCGTGTTTGGTTTATTCTATTGCACTTTAATTTTGCGTTTTATTGTGTTTTTGCTTAGTTACTTTCTATCCCTTGAAATTTGTGTTTAAATAGTGATTACTTTTGGTTCATAATACTTAGGATTGGTATAATAGTCTCCGTGGAAAATGATACTCTTGCTTGGCCTATGCTACTAAACCTTGTGCACTTGCAAGTATAATTCGAACTAAATTATGACGAGTTAATGATGCGTGAATTAGATATTGGAGGGATAAATTTGAATTAACAATTTGGGTGAAGACAACACATTTATTCCAGAGGATCATGATGATGATAGTGGCAGTACAGATTCGGGTGGCTTAGATCTGCATTCTCCTTGGTGGGCAGAATATTCTGACAGATCAGAACACTTTAGTTCAGAATCAGGGGAAGATTCTTCTGACGATGAGGTATTTGGTGTATCAAAATCTTATGTTCCAACATTGTGTGTAGAACAACCAGTTCCACAATATGTACATACAAGGTCATATTATTTTCGATCTATACCTAGTGAAGTTGAAGGTTATAATGTATCTAATTATGATGGCAATGCAGACAACATATGTTATTGGGATGAGAGCAACCCAACACATATTGGTTTAGGAACAAAATTTGATAGTAAGCTGCATTTGAAGATTGCTGTTACCTTGTGACATTTGGAAGTTGTGCGACATTACAAGGTTGAGGAAAGTAAAGAGAAAAGATGGCATGCAGTCTGCAAATATCTATATGAGTTGCAAGGTCGTGCTAGTCAGACTGGACTGAAATGTAGTTGGGTGACCGAGCAATACTTAGAACGCATGACGGAAGATGGGAAATTAGAACGTGGGTTAACGTTTGAACTTGTCTTGGTCATTGCAATTTAAGGGTCACGCAAACGTTTCATCGTCAATGATTGCTTTGTGTGTTAGGCGTCAAATAGAAATGACGTTGATTACAAGCCGTCAGCCATCAAGCAACATATGGAGGACAGTTGTGCATAATATCTGATAGGCACCATAGAATAAAAAATGCAACGAATTCTGACTTATGGCAACAACCCCCATAAGGCCATAACAGATATTGTTTGGTGCATGTTATAAAAATGTATTGCAAACGCACAAGGGCATAAAGGTGAAAAATTTGGTATGGGCAATAGGCATTGCAACACAGAAGCGCAAATTTATCAAAAGAAGACGAGCACTTGGGACTGTTAGCGACGGGGCTGTGAGGTACCTCTAAGAGTTAGATAAAAAAAAAATGGTCCCTGGCATACGACAAATGTCGTTGATAGGGTGATGCGACAACTAACATGCTATAGTGCTACAACAATGTGTTGAAGGGTGCAAGAGAACTACCAATAAGAGCTTGAATTGATATGATGTTCTAGGGGACAATGGAGTCGTTTATTAGCAGAACAACAGAAGTGCAACATTGGCAAAGTGACTTGACCCCCTAGGCACAAAAGAAAGTGAACGAGAATGATGCAAGAGAGTAATGACATTGTGTTAGGCGATTTGACATACAACAAAGGATTTGTGAGGTCCGAACACGGCAGCGAATTGCTGGAAAATGTGGAAATACTCACAAGGGTGGAGTACATGGAAGGAAAGTGCAGTTGTGGAAAGTGGCAGATGTGGATAATACATTTTTCACATGCGGCGACAGTAGTGCGAGATCGAGGTGATGATATGTTTGATCTCGTCCATCATGTGTATCACAAAGATGTTTGGCTGCAACAATTTTGGGATTTTTCAATCCACTTAGGCACCCAGATTATTGGGATGAGAGTGAATGAACCATAAAATGTTCCCCTGTGCGGCTACTGTCTCGATCCTGTGGTCACTACCGAAGAGCCAGAATAACAAATCAAATGGATGCTCGTGAAGCCGATCTTCCAAGAGCTTCCCGACATTGTGAAAAATGTGGTCAAACTGACCATAACAGGAGAAACCGCTCGATTGGATGCACTTGATTATTGTATTTGATTGATGTTGTTTCCTTAGTATTGTACTGAATTTGATTCCCATATTTTTTTTTGTTTATTCCCTTTTGTCCCTTGCTGAATAGTGTTTCACCCGACTGAGTAGGGCTCTAGGGAAAAGAAAAGGATGAGTTTTTGACAAATTTGGGAGTCAGATAGTCCTACCCGGCCGGATAGAAGTGTGTGCATTGTTTCACCCGGCCGGGTGGAACACTCTAATTTTTTCGGAAGTTCTACCCGATTCGGGTAGAATTGTGTGCACTGTTTCACCCGGCTGGGTGGAAAACTCTGATTTTTCCGAGAGTCCCACCCACCCGGGTAGAAGTGTGTGCACTGTGTCACCCTGCCGGGTGGAAATGAGGTTGGTCAATACAAAAACTCTTACCACAGCTCCTAAGAGCATCTTCAGCCATCTGTAGCACACACTGCATTCAGGATACGAACAGTCGGATCGACTTGCTGTGTGATATATGCGAGTAAGTGTCTCCAACTATAAAAAAAACAAACAAACAAAGTACTTCGAAATACATATTCTAAACTAACATACATTAATTTATCAACTATAATAAGAATATCAATCTAAATTTTTAAACCTAATTTACCAACAATAATAGACAATTCCCAACAATAAATAGGAAATTTCCCAACAATAATAGGCAATTTCTCAACAATATTAGACAATTTACCAATATTTTCAGCAATAATTTATCATCTCTACATAGCCAATCATTTTAGTTATTTTATCAAACACATAATATACATTACTAACACCACAATATCTAACAAGTTAATACACTATTATATAACATTTAATATCTCTATTATAAAAGAAATTATTATCTTTACATATCACAACGTATCTAACAACTTAATAAAATATAATACACAATCTAATTATTCAAAATCAATCAAAAATATCTAAATATATCAAAATTTCACCTTAAATCAATTAAACCCTAACTATACAAAAATTCATAAAAAATGTGAGAATTAAATCATATATATAATAATAATAGTAGAATTATATACATTTTGATGATGTTTAACCAAAATTTGTCGAAAAGACGCAAAAATCGGGTGTATGCATGACGAATTTGGAGAGAATTGTGATGTTCGTGTGTGAAGTTGCGTCTGTCCAGCGTGGGTACATAGCAGGACAAAGACGCATGAGAGTGATGCGTCTCCGGATGTAGACGCGTGAGATTGATGCGTTTTTAGTGGCTTTAAGGAAACGACGTCGTTTTGAGGCGAGACACGAGCAGGGGCGGACGCATAATTTTTTTTTGGTAGGGGCTCCACTATATATATATCATAGAAAAAATCACAACCACATTCACAACAATTATAAAAATGCATAAATATT
>JAYDZE010349594.1:0-17742 GCA_034509125.1 Monilaria moniliformis
AGAGAGAATGTGAGTGTGTGAGCACACATTAGGGATATGAAATTCTAAATATTTACTTTAGCTATGGAATTCAAATTGTGAAATTTGAGGATTTAGAATTAGAATTCAATTCCAAATCTAAAAATTTTTATTATACCAAACAATGGATTTGGAATTGATGGCTCCAATTCCAATTCCAAATCCCCAATTCCGTGATACCATTGTTTGGTACAATAAAAATATTTAGATTTGAAATTGAATTTTAATCCAAAATCTTCCAATTCCACAATTTGAATTCTATAGCTAAAGTAAATATTTAGAATTCCATATCTCTAATGTGTGCTCTTTCACACACACTCACATTCTCTATCTCTCTCTCATGCCCTCTTCTCCCTCTTTCTCTCACTCTCACACACACCATCTCTCTCTCTCTCTCTCTCTCTCTCTCTCTCTCACACACACACACACACACACACACGCTCCTCTCTCTCTCTCTTTAAAACACACACACACCATCTCTCTTTCTCTCTCTCTCTCTCTCACACACAAACACACAAACACACACACACACACAAACACACAGACACACACTCACACCCTCTCTTTCTTTCTATCTCTCTTACACACACGTCTCTCTCTTTTTTTTCTCTCTCACACATACCCCCCTCTCTCTCACACACTCACTCGCACACACACACACCTTCTCTCTCTCTCTCACACACACACACACACACACACACTCTTTTTTTCTTCTCTCTCTCTCTGTCTCTCACACACACTCATGCACATACACACACACCACTATCTCTCTCACACTCTTTCTTATTTTTTTTTTGTATCTAATTTTTAAATTATATCCAATTTTTAGTCACTTCATTCAAAAATTTCATAATTTGTTCATTAGACTTTTTAGAAAAACATAACATATTTATTTATTTGATGAGAATACAATTATTTTAATTTTTCATTTAATTTTCTACTGAACTAACCGTATGCTATCAGCCTACGAATATGTATTTGGATTACATCAAATAGATAATGTAATTGAAGAGTGTGTTTGGTACCATGGAGTTGTTTAGTACCATATTTATAAATTAAATAAAAAATACACACATACACACACACACATAAAAATACTCTAAATGCTACATAATGTATATAAATATAAAATAAAATAAATTATTCAATTAAAAGTTAATGTCAAATTTTGGTTACTTTTTTGACTTACCAAACAAAAGTTTTAGAATTACAATACAATTCTATATCAATTATTTAATTTTACCAAACAAAAGATTTGGAATTAAATTAGAATTCTATAACTTCAAATTCAATTCTATAAAATTACAATTCCAAATCCATTCTACCAAACACACCCTAAGGACATATTTGCACGTTATTCCTTTGTATTATTGCAAAATATAATTATTAATGATTTATTTCTTATATATGATTTGGTGATTTCTATAGATTTCCAAATTCGCATATCACTTTATTACTCTTTTTTTCGTATTTCTATATATATGTTTTTTATTTTTTTTGTTTACTTTATTTCATGTATTGCATTAATGTGTTCTTTATATTTCGTCTCAGATTGTAATATCGAAACATTTTCCATACATATGATATACTATATTTTTTTTCCATTTTATAAACAATAAAAGTTTATATATAAAAGGTGAGTTTCTCAATATTTGTTAACCTTATAGTTATAGTTATAAAAGAAAACTAATAAACACTATTACCAAAAAAACTAATTAACACTAGTACTTTTAGCAAGATTTTACAAGATTCACATCATGATAGACCAAAAAATAAAAGACAAACGTGCAATCAAATGCAGTTCGCTCCGTTAAATTCCGTAGTGTTGACAAGATTAGAAACAATACTTAATTTTGTTACATCAAAGAACTATACTTGGCAACTATATATATATATTGAATTGTGTTCAAATCCGAACACGTCTTTAATTATTGCATAACTAAGAACTAATTTTGTCTGTTAGATCTAGTAAATTTAATATATATATATATATATATATATATATATATTGAAATTATTTCTACTTATCACTCATACATCAAGCTTTATTTTTATTTTTAATGACCAATTGTCCATATCAAACGTCCAATAGATCGACATTGATTTGAAGTACTTCTAGGAATTAACTAGTATAGTATATTAATTAAATATATATTTCTTTTCTTTGGGTGTCAATATCTACCATGGATATATGAATTGATTCTCTCATTGTCCCAACATATGAAGCCGGTGAGTCATCCAAACTTGTGGGAAGAAGGGCTCAATCCAATTAATTATTTTGGTTTATTTCATATTATCATACATATGGTGAGAGAGACATAGCCTGCTAGCTAGGTTATTGACAAATGCAGTATTGTGAGAGTAAAAGAGAAGTGGTCCCTCTCGGCATCTAGGATTTCTACATAGTTTAATTGGGAATACTATAGCTTATGTTTTCTTATTACATAGTTAATTAATTGGGGAACAAAAGTCGAGTACTTTACATTACAAATTCGATATTTTAGATGCTCGGTGTGTGCAAAAATATTTTCAAGAATACACGAACTGACCAAGCACGTGTCATGCACATATTTATTTGGACTAGAGTGCTTTATCATATGATATTATATATAATCTATTCAAAAAATTATTTTGTGAGAAGTAAATAAACTTGTTGTCTGAGATGCGTCTTGGTATTTTTAGTAAAGGGAAAAATAAGAAACAGCGTTTTGGATTAATTAAGACTTCACTGAACTGCCTATAAATTAATTATTTGATAAAATATAAGCAATCCAACATCATTTATGTATAGAGACGATTTTGGTTAATATCAAGATTAAACTAATTAATATAAATCATAGATACGTATCAATGGAGGAGAAGAGCTGAACCATTCTTCCTACTCTTTACTCGTCTTGCTTTTACTTGGTTCCACTTCAACCATTGATCATACTAACCCTAATTCGAAAGTCCTCTGTAAATATCATTATTGTAAATTAGCACGAAAAGCAGCAAACATAAACAGGCTCCAAACATTCACAAACTGCAAATCCCAAGCTTGATTTTAATTAGGTGTTCTAGTTATAAATACGAGCTTCAAAGCCACTCCACAAACTCAAGAAAATTAAAGCAATTTTGTCAAGTTAACACAAACAAATAACCAAACTAGTAAGCAATTAAATTAGGAACTTTTAGGTATTCATACAACCCCAACTGTTCAAAAGTTCAAAGGAAAAAAAAAGGTGGAAAAAAGTGGGAAATATCACAATAATTTGCAGCAAGCTTCATCCAAGTTAATGGATTTTCATTTTATAAAGATCAAACCAAACATCATCAAACTCCAACTCCTTTTTTTTTTTTTTTTTGCGTTTTTTACAGCCCTAAATCCTCCCCTTCTCCATCAGATCGAAGCCGAACTGCAGCGGCGAAACAGTGGTGGCGCCGTTCTCTGCTTCAGCTGCTGCCGCGGCCTTGATCTGATTAGCCGCCCTCTCCCCCTCGGCCTCTCTATAGCGAATCAGATACCTCTTGAGCGAGTCGCCGTAATCATCAAAGCCCAAGCTCCCGAGCGCCCAGCAGATGTCGTCGCCGTTGACGGTCTTCCGCTTCTCCTTGTGGCACTTGTCGGAGGCCTCGCCGGTGACGAAGCTGATGAATTCCGAGGCGCATTCCTGCATGGTCTCCTTGGCCTCCTTGGAGATCTTCGCGTTGGGCGGGAGGATCTGCTTCATGATCCGCCCAACATTTGCTATCGGGAGGAGGCGCTCCTGCTCCTTCAGCGCGCCCTCTTCTTCGTCTACTCCGCCGCCGCCGGAAACTGCACCCGCTGCCGCTGCTGCTGCTGCATAATTGGTGTATGATGATCGAAGGCCTCTTTGCTTGTTTGAGTGGTTAGGGCCTATATTATCAACCATGTTTTTGGATTTATTCTATATACAGAAACCTTTGGATCCTCTCAGACACAGACACGTTGCGAATTGCATCATGCCCCCTTACTTGCCTTGTATATATAGACATACAGCATATTTTAGGTTTGTCGCTATGTATCAAATGCTTCTACAGTGTATTGTTCGTTCCATATTAATGTAAAATAATATTATAAGTGGTTGATTATACATGCCTGATTGATGATATCTACCGATACTCGTAAAGTGTATTGTACAGTCGATACTAAATTATACTTTCTTGAAATTATAATAATGATATTTTTTCCCACCTTTATTGGATTTCTTTTAGTAATTATTTGTACAACGAATTTTACTTAATATAGAGTTCTTTAACTATCATCTATATGGACGGGAAATCGCTAGTAGTAAGTATGGACGAATAAACATGAACTATAATTACACACATATATATATATATATATATATATATATATGTGTGTGTGTGTGTGTGTGTGTGTGGAACTCTTAAAAGCCCTATACATAATATATTCTTGTATTTTTGAATCTCAAGTTTGTAAGGATGGTCTGATTTGTAGAGTATGCAACTTGGTGATTGTAATTAAGGTTTTGAATCTCACTAATCAAGCGGTTTAAAGTAATATGCATAAGTAAGTATTGCAAGTAGTTAAAAAGATAATTTGCATCGTCAGCACCCTATAAGGGGGCACACTGGCAGGCAAGTTATTTTTAGTGAAAGTCTATATTGAACCGAGTTAGGTCACCTTTCTCGGTGTTAAATTGTTAATTAATTAAATTCCAGCAATTTAAACACTTAAATATTAGTGAGCTCTTTAACTATCATCTATATGGATGGGAAATCGTCAGTACTAAGTATGGACTAATAAACACATTAAACATTAGTTAATTGTTGAAAAGAGAAAGGGAGTTTGTGCAATTCTTTATTCATTTATAGTACTTAATTATAGATGGTCCCCCGCTTACGTTTGCTCTCAAATTGTTTGCATTAAAATAAGGATTTAAAATAAGATTAGCAACTTAACTGTGGCACAAAGGTGCCTATCGCAGAGTGCTTCGCTTCACTTGCTACCAAACAAAATCTAAAAAGAACCAAATTTTCAGGATTATAATCCAAACCCATGTTGGATTACCTGTACTACTTAATTAGGTATAGCTGCACATATTACCATATATGCACAGCACAGCTCTCTGTCTCTCTCCTCTTTCTCTCTCATATGTGTGTGTATGTATTGCGTGCCCTACTTGATAACCTATATATGGATATGTAAATCTTTTTATCCGTTCCGATAAATCTAGTATACATAATATATTAGCACGTATTAGCAAATGACTAATTAATGATTATTATTTGGTGTCAAGGACAACAAAAAAAACATATAAACTTATGAAGTTAGGGTTCTTTGCTTTTTCTTTTTCTTTTTCTTTTGAGTTGGGAGCTTAAGAGTACAGGGGTGAATTTGATTCCTAGCTAGACTTGCGATTTCAGATATATATATGGATAAATATTTGGAATTTAGTTCTCACACAAGATTCACTCTTACTTTTTAAATTTTTGGATATTATATAATTAATAATAAATAGATATTGATTAATTGAATATATCTAAAATACTATATGGTCCGTTTTACTGATTGTTGAAGAGTCCCATAAATAATGGTTCCCTATTCGAAGGACATCCAATTCCAAATATCTTTATCAGTTCAAGTGCAATTTATACTTAGATAAATACATATGTCATTTTCTTAATGTGCTGAGGTTTCCTGTGAACAGTTTACCCCTAGCATCATCAAGATTGTGACATCCATGATCCAACATATATAAGTTGCACATAAAAAAGGAAAAAGAATTGGAAAAATAGGTCACCAATTATTGACTTGCCTAATTTACGTACTACATACATATATTTAATTTTAATCCCTTCCATATCTAGAAGCCCTATATTTAAAAATGGCAATATAGCAACTAATGTGGTTAATCTCACAATAAATATATATAGAGAGAGAGTTGCGTTCAAATTCAAACTGCATATTAATGCCAACTAAGACCTAGTTTAAGTCGTTGGATTACAAGATTTGAGCGTTTAAATTAGTGCCACGTGGCTTAAGCTTTTTGATTAATTTAAACAAAAAGGGCATTTAAGGTAATCACAATAAATTCGTGTACGGTAAGTTACTATTTAATAGGAGACATGTCCTATTTTTTAGGAAACGTGAATTTAGTTGATTTTTTGTATATAGTATTTAATATAATAACAAAATATTTGATTGTCATCACAATGTAAGTATGAAATATAATAAAATAGCAAAATTAAACACAATGGAACATTAGCTAAAAAGCATCATAACAGTATGGCAAAATCATTGCAATGAATACCATTAATCATAAAAAATGAGATATAAAATCATAACAAAACATTTTATTGTCATCACAATGTGAATATGAAATATAATAAAACAACAAATTTTAAAACATCACTCTCTTTAACTAAAAATCGACATAACAATTATTCAAAATTAGTACACCGAATAATATTAATCATCAATAGGCGAGCAGAAAATCATAACAAAAATATCTGACTGTTATCACAAAGAAAATATGAAATATAATAAAATATAAAATCATAACACAAAATTTGAATGTCATCACAATGAAAATATGAAATCATTAGAGAATATTTGATTTAGCATATATATAGATAAAACACAAAAACTTCAGTTACTCACAACTAACAATCCGTTATAATTATTGCATGGAGATAGCGGGGAGTTAATGATGCATGTAAATAAGCAACTACCAAAATTAAACAGCCGCATAAAATTTACTTTGATAATTATAACCTTATGTTGATTACTGAATAACATACTAATGATTCGCGTTTAGATTTAATCTTATCCATTGATTTTTAAATTCAATGATTTGTATTTAGTCTTAGTTATACATTAAGGGTATAATTTTACCCTAATGTGTGTGTGTGTGTGTATATATGTGTGTATGTGTGTGTGGATGTATTCAAATACGAACCCATCATTGCCGAATTATGACCACTTATAAATCGCTCGATATAATTTCCAACCGTGTAGATGGCGATAGATGGCGACATGTGTCGGTTAAATATATATCATTTTTAATAGTAAAGACTATATTGTAATTTGTTTTATGCGATTATATAAAAATAAAAAATTATGGTAACTTCTATCTTCCATATTGACGAAAAGTATGGTAACTTCTATCTTCCATTTTACAAGATCAACGTTAGGATATCTGTTATTTATGTTTATCTTTTAAATATAAAATTTTTATACATGGTAAATTTTGAAATAGGATAGAAATTGTGTATACATTAATATAGACGATTTAGATGTCCATAATAGCTCTCTTGATTGTTTTCGTTTGTAGCAGTACCGTTTTTACATTTTTCTTAATTTCTTATAGCAATATATTTCGTGTGAATTTTTTTTGTTAATGTACAATTCATCTCAAGGTATATCGTAAATGGATGATGCATTTTATTTCATTATAATTTTTTCATTTGCAATTAAAAACTTTAATTTAAAATTTGCAATTTTATTAATGATTTTACATTGATATCCGCAACAGTCGTAATGAGGAATAATAACATTGATGATGATACTTTCGTTTAATTATAATGAGTTCGTGTTATGAGTATGTAGGATATATAAACCTATGTGCTATGACATTTAAAAATTTTCATCGGGAAATATTTTGACATCAGTAATGAAGGTGTGTGACCGTTGTGATGATAATATTGTTTCTATATGATTAGGCACTATGTTATATATGTATAAACCTATATGCTATGACATTTAGAAAATTTAATTGTGAAATATTTTGACATCCATATATAATGAAGGTGTTTGACCGTTGTGATGATAATGTTGTTTCTATATGATGAGACTCTATATTATATATGTATAGACTTATGTGCCATGACATTTACAAAATTTCATTGGTAAATATTTTGACATTCATAATGAAGATATGTGACTGTTGTGATGATAATGTTGTTTCTATATGATGAGACTATATGTTATATATGTTGCAATCGCCTATGCATGTGACATTATACATCATTGTATATATCGAATGTAGTTATGTACGTGTCCACGGTGCTAGAAGAGCTGAAGCCTTATATTGGCCAAAAATTTAAATCGTTAGATGATGTGTCTGTTTTTTACAATAACTATGCTCGAGTTGGTGGATTTGACACTCGCAAACATGGGTCAAAAGCAGAGTCTGGTGTGGTTATGTGGGTTTACGTAGTGTGTAGTAGGGAAGGTAAGAAGAAAATTGTTGATGAAGATGCAAGTAATGCGCGAGAAGGTTTTAACAATAAACGTAGACGTGCATCTAAGAGGTGTGAATGTAAGGCCAGGATTTCGTTCAAGTTCGAGTCGGAGTGCGGTGTATCTTGATATGTTGTCAAGCACTTTGTCGAGGAACATAATCATGCTATGGTTGAGGATTGTCACCAGAGGTTTATGACCTTAAACCGTACGCTTGATAACGTGCATAAAAAATTCATTGTTGATTGTGCTAAGGCTAATATTGATCCAACTCTGACATTCAAATTATTAAACGAGCTACTAGGTAGTTAGTTGTACTGTGACTGAAGTGAGAAATTTTTCTCGCGACATGAAAGCGTATGCCGATGGTTCAGATGCTAAGATGTTGTTGGTTGAAATGTGTCGGAAAAATGAAGCATGTGATGGTTTTGTATATGAGTATGAGTTAGACAACGAATATAAGTTGAAACATATTTTTTGGTGTGATGCTGCTGCAAGAAGGAATTTTCACATGTTCGGTGATGTTGTTGCATTCGATACGACTTATTATACAAATAGGTATTGTTAACAATGTTTATGTAAGTTTGTTTTATTATGCAAATTAATGATATGTAACTTTACATTTAATGATGATTCAGAAGATTTATAATGAATACATTTATACAGTACGATGTTGCCAAATAAATAGGTGATTTATTGGATCTATAATGATACATATGTTCATCTGTAATGATTTATTATGATATACATTTATGTTACGTACTATTATATACTTATGTAATGATATTTATCATAGGTTTTAATGATATGACAGCATTTATATAATGATTATTACAGATGTTGCATGATATTTAGATCTTTCACTGGGAATGACAATCGTGGTAACTCCATTATCTTCGATGCCGAATTGATTTTTAAGCCTAGGATTTTAGATTATCAAAACAATATTCTCAATATAAAATCAAATTCTTTTAGCTTCATATAAGGTGCCTACTCTATTTGGTGAAAGATTATATCATCTGCAGCTAGCAAGCTTTTGCATTAGGAACAAGATGTAAACTTTTCTCCTAAACTTACTTAATATATGAATATAGCTGAAGAAAAATGCTAAAAAAACGTATTGTTTTTAAATATATATGTATTTATAATAATTGCATTATTTTTCCTTAATGAAATTTTGATCCGATCCATAAATAGCATCGTTTAATATCTTCTCCTTGGGAATATTACCTTAGTACTAAGGTTCTGATTCTATTTTTATTGTATTTTTTGTGCACACAATGACGCACATATAATATAGTACAACTTACACCACGAAAAACAATATGAAAATTCAGTCTAAATCTAGTATACAAAAGTCAGCTTCTAATTGCCAATGGTTGTGAACTTACGCGAATAGTATCTGTAAGGTGAAGTAATCCAGATACCTATTCACTCTTTATTGAATTCTTAAATATCATTCATAATTCAAGAATATATCCCATTATAGCATTAATTAATATTTCCACTATCTACGTCAATATTATTTTATTTTTAGCCAATAATAGTGTTCCAGCCGTACAGTGAATTCACTATTATTTGCATGGGACGACAGGGAATGTGGTTCAAAGACCAGCTTGAGATAAACAAACAATATGTCACTTTTGGTCTTATCAAGTGGGAAAAGTATTTTAGGACCACAAACTAAAGTAGGGATCTGGTTCAAGTTTTACGTCATTATTGTACTTATATTTAAGATGAGCTATAGTTGAAAAGTTTTGGGAGCTAATATATAAGATGGTATATATAGGAAGAAAATATACTTAGATCGTATAATACCTAAATTTTAGGTAATATGTAGTAATATCTAATTTATTTGTTGATCTTGTTGATCCAAACTTTGAAATTTTGTGCATTTTTAAAGTTGTATCGATGTTTTAATGATAAGAAGGGTATAAACGTATTTTTAACATTTAATGTTAAACATAAAAAATAAATATAGTTGAATAGATATATGCATAAAGTAAGTTCTTTTAATATTTTTCTAAAACTAATATCTTCCTATATCAAAAAGGTTTCATTCAGTCAAAGCTTATCTATATTATTTTACGCTTAATGTTAAACACAAAGAAAGTATACGGTCAAACACAAAGATACATCTCGTTGAACAGACTAAATTAAGTTTAATGAGATTTTATCATACAGTTGGAGTATACTCATATTTTTTTTATGCTTAGGATCCATTTGGTAGCATAGATGAAATAAGACGAGATAAATAAAGTAAGATAAGCTTTAAGATAAAAAGTTATGTATCACCAAGATAAGGATTTAATGTTATGTTTGGTAGGTAAGATAAAAATAAATGTAGTTTTTGATATGTTAGATTATATTATAGATAAAATATAAAATGACAATTTTGCTTTAATTAATATAAATATAAATTATTTTAATTATAAATTGTAAATTATAAATTATCTTATATACATTATCTTATAAATTACATAAATTATCTTATATACATTATCGTATAAATTACATAAATTATCTTCTAAATCATATAAATTAATTTAATAAATTAATTACTTAATTGATCATCTTAATTATATAAATTAATTATCTTAATTATTAACTAATTAAGCTAAATTAATAATTTATTAACTAATAACAAGATTAATTGATAAATTGCGTCCAATTGGTGAATAAATATTAATTTATTAATTAATAACAAGATAAATTAAACAATGATTAAAACGTAGACATTATTTAATTAGTGCTTAGCAAAATGAAATAATCATTTATCTATTGCACTGTCCGGAGGCCATGGCCAACTCTGGTGAAATAGATGCATGTTGGCCCATTTCCAGAGAGATGAAGTATTAAAACCAGAAAACCAACAAATCGCAACCAAGAATTGAAACCAGCAAAGGGAATCAAGCTCTGATATTAGAGGCTCAGATTTTAATTCAAACCATCACAGCCTCAATCGAACAAGAACGGAGAAACGACGTCGGGTCTGGAGAGACGTCGACCATGGAGTGACGGTCGCCACTACCACTACCACCGGTCATCACCCCTCACCAACATCAAATAGAAAATCGGCTCAAAATTAAGAACCAAAAGTCAGCCTCAATCGAACAAGAACGGAGAAACGACGTTGGAACTAGAGAGACGGCAGTCATGGAGTGACGGCCGCCACCACCACTGCCGTCGGTCGCCACCGCCCTCACCAACATCATACAGAAAATTACCGCCTTGCTCTACACCCACCGACACCTTCCCCTTCACCAAATCCCCTGCTATCACCACAGCCCCCTTCACCACTGCCACCGAAGCTGCAATTCGAACATAAATATAGACACATCGACACTCACGCACACACAATCTGCAATATGAACACACACACACACACATACATAAATCGACACCCACACGCACAGAAACCGCAATTCAAATACACACACAGAGAAACCGCTCCGCCGCTTGGTCGCGTGACCTTCACATAGAAGAGAAAGGGGGGAAGAGAGAGGGGGAAAGAGGAAACAGAGGGAGGCGGAGGGGGGGAGGTAGGCAAGAAGAGAGAGGGAGGCAGATGGATGTGGGAAGAAGTTGCCGACTCGAACCAAAATCGAGAAGAGAGGGGGGAGGAAGATGGGGAGCGTTGGTGGTACAATGAGGCAGTGGTAGTAGCGATGGCGTAAGGCGGCGGTGGTGGTGAAATAAGAAAGAGAGAAAGAGAGAGAAGACGTTGTCCACACTTCCAAGAGAGAGAGATGAATGCCAAGGGTAACAAAAGGAATAGTGTGGTTGTCTAGGTTTACTGTTTTGTGGTTGTCTAGGTTTACTGTTTTGAGTGGTTCCACAAACGTGTCATTTTCATCAGATAAAAAAAAAAGGCAAAACATGGATAAATAGTGCAAAGCGCGCAAATCGAAACAAGCCCGGTTAATTTAACATGGACCTCACTTTTTGGTATCTTGGATACCAAACAGCCAAAATATACTATTGCTTTGAGAGTTGTTATCCCTATCTTGCCTAAACCCCCTACCAATTGCAGCCTTAATATACTAGTGCTAAATTACGTGCCTTAAATGTATAAGATCATTATCTAAAATACTATAAAAATATTAATGAAATTTGAATTCCTAATTTTTAAGTCATGATAATTCACTAATAAATATTATATTCTACGTACCTTGATCTTTAGTATTATTTAAAAAAAGTCTTTGGTTTTTAAAATTAAATAATAATTTAGAACCTAACCTAGCTAATTGACTTATACAAATCTTACACGAGAACAAATTTTCAGTACTTCAAATTAAAATGACATGGATCAAATTATAGAAACTTGTAATGTCGGATAAGTTATCTAAGTATTTATATGCACAAATATTTCGCACTCCACATTATATTTGTAATAAATCAAGTGCTAAATTTTATTTTATAAAGGTCAGAATAGTTTTGAAAATGATAGAATATGCATGGTATTTGTCCTTTTATATTTGAACACGTAGGCTTTTATTTTTTAAGGTTCACTTTTAACATCCAAACTACAACATTTTGCATATTTAATCCAGCCATACGACTTCACAAATTTTCTTTTCTTGGCCTTGAATAAAAGAATGATGATGGAATATTCCACCAAAATAGAAAAAAGAATTGCTATATCTGGGGTTGGAAATAAGGTATTCGCAATAGAGAAATGTTAGAAGAATAAACTAGTGGAGCTTTTAGAGGTGTCATAATCGCATTTTGAGATTTGAAATTAGTAAAATTATCGTATAATATGTGATAGGATTATTGTATATTTACTGGATTCTTTTTCTCTTTTCATATTTAATTATATATGTAATGAACGCGTCGACTGCAACACACCAAATTTTTTTTGAAAGCTCTCCATGTTGGAATTAAGGTAACGTCCGCCAATGATCTAAAATAGGGCATCGGTTAAATATATTGATGAAAGAAAAGGGGATCTAAGACGTGATCCGTTCTGGAAATTTGTTCCCTTAATTTAAAATTCTCCCACCCTCAAAAGTTGTAATAAGATTCCAACTACGTATCCATTCTTTATAATATATATAGAGGGGTTCAAATGAATCTACATTTTAAACAAGAATGGTGAATCCTGTTCAATTATTAGATCATGAAAATTTATGATGGATGTATCTATGTACTAAATGAGTGCATCGCTAAAATTCAAATCTCATAAGTAGCAAAAAATTATTTAATTTCATTTTTTCCTAGTGCAGCTAATTTCATTGTAAATGCAGCAACTTTATACGTGCAGTGCGGTGATTTTAGTATTTCTAATTTTAATTAGTTTTTACGTTAACCCACCCATATTACCAAATATATATATATATATAGTTAAGCTAAAATTTTAATTTTAAATAAAAATGGCCAACCATGAATTCTTCTTGGAACATGTATGAATTCACTGTGAAAATGCATAAATTCCAAAATTAGAACTTTGGCTCTCTATAGGATTTGAATCCAGGACCACAAATTTATTCAACAAAGTGATGAATCTATCATAAGGGTTAAACATGATTCCCAATTTTTATTATGAGAAATATTTTTAAAAGAATGTAATATTATTTTAAAATCTTATTTTATACTTTGAAGAATTCAATGCCTAAAATATATTTCATTACATAATACCTAAACATATATTTTCTTTTGGGCCAATTACACAAGGCCTTTGTGTTATAGGATTTCTTACTGGCCCATTAATTGAACCATCTAGCCTCAATATTTTTATTTCCTTACCGGTTACGGTTGGCATAAAACAAAATTATCTTCTCTCAAAAGTTGGGGTGGGCCCTGGCCCCTACAGGCCCCTTTTACACAGCCACTGAACTTCTTACTTATTATTATTATTATTATTATTATTATTATTATTATTATTATTATTATTATCTCTTGTAATATGATCATAATATTGGGATTCAACCAATTAATTATAATCTTAATCCAGACGTTGAACTCAGTGTTGCATTGTATGGAACATGGAATAAGATTCTAAAATCAGTTTGATTCAAAAGACAATAGATTGTGATGAAAGAAAGCGTTTTAGGAGCACAAACGAAAGTAGGGATCTGCTTCAAGCAATGACGGAACTAGATTTCTGGTTGAGGGAGGACCAAAATTTTGGATTGTATTCCATATTGGAAATTTCTCCGGAGGACTTACTTGGCTCTACTCTAACTTTCCACATCCTATGTATCTTCACAACAGATGATGTGGTAAGCCCGCTTATCTATTTCTCTTAGGCCATGTTTGATAGATAAGATAAGCCAAAGATAAAGGTCATATCTATATTTATTTAAGTGTTTGATATCCTAGATTTCTAATCTTGAAAGCCCAAGATATAAGTAAGGCCCGTGCTAAAATCACTTTTTTTCCTAGATTACCTATCTCGCCAAAATGGTGAGATAACTTATCTTCCTCGAGAGTTCCGCCAAGATTAACTTACCTTTTTCCCTTCTTGCCCTCTTTCACATTTGACGAGCTTGAAAATTTTAAATCTTATTAAAGATTAAAAGGTCCAAGTAGTTTTTAATCATGAATTTAAGCAAGCCTACCAAACATCTAGTTATGATATCTAAGCTTTTTATCTCATATACCAAACAACATTTTAAGATTTCCTTATCTTGTAAGACAAGATATGTTATCTTATTTCTTATCTAATCTTGATTTATCTAAACTTGGATATCAAACATGGCCTTATAAGAGCTCGTAGCCTGTAGCCGACAAGTACTGAAAGCATGAATAGAGAGAAGTGAAAAAAAGAAGAAATAAGAACAGCTGTAGCCTGTAGCCGACAAGTACAAAGCTACAAAAGGTTTGAATCAAGTTTCGTATGGGCCTGAGTTATGTTGTTTTTTTTTAAAAGAGAAGAAAAGAAATAAGTAGAACAAATTTGACTGAGGATTTGATGCAGATTGTGAGTCCGCGGATGAAAGCTAACGACAAGTTTTAATGAAGCATTGGTATTTGGTCTAACACTACAAAAGAAGAAAAAACATGAGAAAATTAAAATGTTGAATACGTGGAATTGAGTGCCATATGGAATATGGAAACACTTTTCCTTAAAAGAAGAAAAATCTTTTGGTATTTGGTCTAACACTACAAAAAAAGGGGGCTTCACTGAGCACCGTAATGCTCGCTATATATGCCGCAGTGCTCGGTAATAAGACTTTACCGAGCACCGGCTGTGCTCGGTGTCGAGCTCGTCGCTAAATTACCGACCACCAACCGATTACGGCCGCCGAAGTTTCCGAGCACACAGAAGTGGTCGGCAAAGAAACGATGATCTTAAAACGAATAGTGAACGGACTTACCGAGCAGGACTTGCCGAGCGCTGTGCTCGGATAGTTGAACGATACATTATCGAGCACCTAGTCGTTGCTCGGTAAAGAATGCCAACAATTGGCGAGCACACTGTGCTCGGTATTTCCCGACCACCGCATTGTGCTCGGTACGGCCGCACGATCGTGTTCTTATATTTGGTCAAATGCACCCCGTCGGGTGCAAGTTTCTGTATCGCGATGCAGTTGGTCATCATTTACCGAGCACCCGGTAGTGCTCGGTAATACAACACGGTCGGGTGCCTGTATTTGCATAACGGCACCCGGCCAGGTAGGAGTCTTTGTACGTTGCTTTTCAAAGTGTGTGTGCTTGGTATTTTTAATTATTTTATTTTATATTAAATTATTAAACATAAAATTTGAAAAACATTTAAAATAAAATTCATTAATATAAAAACTAATTTGATATTAAAATTCGATAATATATAAAATTTGTTTAGTACAATAATTGTAACGAACTATTTTTTTCCTAATTGTTGGAAGAATTGATTCATCTGTTCAGCCATCTTCATTGATCTCTCATTGGCTACTTCAGCACGTATGTCCAATTCTTCCATTCGCTTCTTCAAAGATTCGTTCTCAGACTCAAATCGTGCGTGGACACGCGCGTTCTCGGACTCAAGTTCTTCCCGGACTGCCTGAACCCGTCGCTCGACTGCCTCTTCGACGATGCTAGGGTCGACTTGGAGAAAATGGGCATCTGAGCCGGATGAGCCTGTAACATCTGGAAAGAACAGGCTTGTCGCTAGTCCATCTCCAGAAATTTGTCTTCTCTTCTTGACCTTGCCGGCGACCTGGAGAAAAATGGCATCCAAGTCGGGGTTCTCTTCTCCCGCAACCCGTCTATCTTCAGTGGCTTTTAATACTTGTTCCTTCGTTAGAAAAAAATATTAAATTATTTATGTAAGAAATTAATTAATAAAGAATTTAAATTGAAAGTTTTCGATAGTTACCTCAATTTGCATGGCCTATTGGGAACACATGAGTCCTTGAGAATCGGTTTTTTCGTAAATTTGTGAGTCTTCTGGAAGACTTCCCAAAACGCAGGCCGCTTTCCTGAATTATCTTTTGTCTGAAAAAAAAATTTAAAAAATATTAGAACAAACAAAAACAAATAAGAAAATATAAATTACCATTTTTTCCGTTGTCTCGACGAACGAAATAGACCCGCCACTGTGTGGCGGGAGCCTTCTCATTTTCTTGTTTCCGGTTAGACGAACACCTTGTGGAAGCTTCAACAACTTCGCGCTTCTTCCAACTTGATGTGTAAAGCTCCCACATCTCGTCAGTGAAGTGGAGAGGTTTCTTCATCTTTTTCTTTATTTGATTCATGTAGTCGTACTATCTAACTCGGCATTTCTTAATCCACAGTGCGTTTACTGTGGATTCAGAAAAGCCCTCAAAATTAGCACAGGGTGCACGGTAACCAATGCGTTATCTGTTCCCAAGCACACTGTGCTCGGCAGTGTGGATGAAACACCCGGCCGGGTTATATGGTGCTATAAAACACCCGGTCGGGTGGAAGTCTCTGCACTCCTGCCAGGTAATGTAGCACTACCTGGGCGGGTTGTGCGTGTGTTGTCCGTGACGCGGCCGGGTATAACTCTCTGAACTCAAAATTTTAAGTCCACCCGCTCGAATTTGCAAGTGCTGTCGTGCAACGGGTATGTGTAGTTATGGAGTCTATAAATTTTGGATATGGGATCAATGGATTTGACAATTAACGTAAACAAGTTATTATTTATAACAAATATATACAATGACAAACTAGTAGTCGTGATCTTCTTCTTCTTTTTCTTCTTCTTCTTCTTTTTCATCTTCTTCTTCTTCAGCTTCTTCTTCTCCATCATTGTCGTCGAAATTTTGTTCATCCAGAACTTTTCTCATAATTGAAATCATTGTATCATTGGAGTCATGGCATGGTCGATCTACAACTTGAACATCATCAGAGATTTCGTGAACTTCAATTTCATGTTCTTGAAAATCTTGCGAATCCTCCATGAAATACGGGCATGCACGATGCCCTGCTTTGCTCCAGCCCGACAATATGGAATATGCGGGGAAGTCACTGATAGTCCACATGAGCACTGCGCATCTGAAAGTTCTGTTTTGTTGATATATCATACGCAGGAATTCCCTCCTCCCACAAATCATTCAGCTCTGCAA